>JAQBSW010001709.1:0-124445 GCA_029291075.1 Eudiplozoon nipponicum | reverse complement strand
AAAAACTATTAAATAGGGGTGCAGCTCCTGCACAAAAATCAACAATTTGCGAGCATGTACTACTCACAGGTCATGCTGTTATTAGGAAATTATATTCAGTTCTGTACAAGGCAAAAAAAATACTTCTGGCTTTTGAAGCTATTGCATTTAATAAGCTGAAGCCCTGCTTAAATGTTCAGAAAATAATTCAAAAATAAATTAAATTGGATTGGAATAAAGACATAAATGACAGGCCTTCAAAAATAGCCAACGTTTCGCAAAATACAAAACACCCATCAATTACAGACGCAATTACACTAAAAGCGATGACACACCAAATGACGTTACGCAAAAGGAGTGGTCTAAATTGCCCATACCAAAGACTGACATAACGAAGAGGGGATTGGTTACGACAAATGAACAGTGGGATTGGATGATCGAATATACTAACGAATCCAGAACAAAGGCTGTAGATACTGGTAGAAATAAGATTTATTAATAAATGTTATTCTATGGAGTACGTTGTTTTGTTCTTATATTTTAAACAATGGTGAAAATTGCAACGATAAATATATTTATCCTTGGTTTTCATATGATTGTGTGGTTGGAAACTAGTCTGACTTGGATTTACTTCTATTTATTGTTTTGGCTTATTAGTAAGTGTATATGCATATTCGTCTCTCTGTGTGTATGATTATTTGTTGTGATCTTTCTCGCTGTATTACAAAGTGATGTCATTATTGTATTAATGCTTTGAGAGTTCACCAACTTTTTGCTTTGTTGGCTGTTACATGTACGAATGTTATTTTTCCGATTGTCATCTTTCGTCTCGCCTTGTTCCTCAATTTTGTTGTGTACACTTCGTAACAACACGGGGTGCGCGGATTGCAGTGTTGAATGCTCATATTGTTGTGAAATTTATGACTCTTATACCGAATGTACAGCTAATTTTTTCTTCAGTTTGTTGCCAATCTGATGGAATGCTTATTGAGACTGACCTAGTGGATGTTTAGACTTGTCTGTATACTAGTAATTTGTTGTTGGGTGTTGTAATTATTGGCCATTCGGTTAAAATGTCATGTTGGTGAAAATTTTCCGACATCGTTCATACTAAGCACTCGAAATGAGTTACGAAGATTAGATCTTACCTAATTTCCATCGGCTAGTATGAATGATTTTGAAGTCTTCGGAAGAATGGGACGAATCCGCACCCAGCCAATAAGCAGACAAACCCGATGCGTACTTGGAAATGGGCCTCAATGGATCTTCACGAAACTTATAGTGAAAAGCTACAATCCGCGAACGCAATTTGCTGAGGTTCAACATTTGAACCTCGCACTGCGCAAACATGCAAAATATATAATTTCAGAATTTGATTGTAAAAATGCTATCGAAATATTTCAAAATTTTATGAGAAAACGAATGCAGTTCTTCAGCTAGCTCTATTTTGTTTTTATTGTGTGTTTGACAGTGGTTTCGAACATTGTCTTGACTGAGTTTTGAACCAAGGAGCTTGTGGTTCATCATTATGTATCTCATTGCCTACGCCTCTTAACCTGTTGATTGCACACGATTTTCACGCAGTATTTTTTCAGGCAAATATTCGTGCACATTGCTTTCGTCCTAATGTGACTAGTATTCTTATAACCGTCCTTCTAAGTCGAACCATGCCACTGGGTGAGGACATTCTGAAGGAAACCATATCATCATCATCATTTCCAGCCACACAAAAGTCAAGTGACTAATGTTTCATTGCCATATAACCATAAGGAGTGAAAAAAAAGTATATAAGTGAATTTAGATAAATTATTATTGAGATTTACGAGAGAGGGAGAGGGGTAGAGAGAGAAGGAAAACCTTGCTACTATGAGTAAATTTATCAGGATAACTCACAGAAATGAGGCAAACTAAACCTCTCCACAACACCATTATGGCCAAGTTAGCATTCGGGCAAGGCGACATCATCCATGACAAGTACAACAAACCATATCATCGCTATCAGTTTTATATTGAATTATATATAAAATTTAACTCCTCGAATAGACGGGTTCAATCCTTAATGAAAACTCATTAGTAATTTCCAGAAGTTTTGCGTCCCGGATTTAAACAGATAGCATTTGGTTCAGGGTTTTGTGATGTTCTATTTCACCACTGAAACCACTTATTGAAGGCAATTTTTATTTCTATGCATATTTAAAAATTTTAGTTAGTCTGTGCTTCAGGCGAATCCTCTGGTATTTCTTGTAACCTAATGTTCTAAGCTGCAAGAACGAATCAACTACTTCTGGGCTTATGTCGCAGCCGTATCAGTTCTGGCAATTACAGATGAATGTAAAAAAATGATCAGAACCAGTCTAGTTGATTAATTTGTATTTGCTATTCCATGCAATGTTTAATTTTGATTCACAATATACATATTTATTTCCAAAATTGTACGCTGTCTATTTTATTATGACATCTGCGATATTAAATTCTAATTTTAGGTTTTGAGCGACACCCGATATTATCTACTCATGCAGTGTACAAAATAGTTTTGATGGGTAAAATTATTAAGTTGTAAATTTAGGCGCGTTTTATACTAAATTGTCATTTCTAGAGACCTTAATATTGCTGTTGGTGTGATAGTTTTGTACATTTGTAACTAATTAGGTTACACTGGTGTGCATTTCATCGCTAACGATCAGTTAACAGTCTTGTAATTTGACTATGAATTTGGGACCTGGTGTTTATTTGTAAGTCACTCATAAATATTCATATCGGCAGCATAATTATGTTATGCTAATCTGTAATTATTATTCAGTATTTTTACTAGTTTTGATCGAGACAGTTCTAGTAGTATGCAGTAGTAGTAATGGTAATAATTAATTAAATGAACATTGGTTGTACGGACAGTGATAACAATTAATTAAGTCAAGATTGCGATCTTGATATAAACACCTGTCCCATTATGTACATATATTTGTCAATATACAATAAGCATCGTATAATGTAAAAATGCAGTTCATCTTTGTGGTAGTAATTGTATCAGTGATTGTAGTAGAATTAGTAATTGTAGTAGCTGTGGTTGTGGTAGTACTAGCAGTATACTAAACAGTCAGAAAAGCATATAACCTAGTCGCTATAAACAGACGCATCCATCCTAAGAATTCTGCCCTCAACAAGATAAATTTTAGATTTTATTGATTGTTCAAATAATTTCTAGTTCAGACATTCTCTTTGAAATTTGTATGTCGGTTTTAATGTTGATGGTGATTCTGGTGATTAATCTTGGGATGTTGCTGCTAATGATGATGGTTCTGGTGTTAGTGGTGAAGCTGTTAGAGATGATTGTTTTGTTGGTGATTGTGGTAATGATAATGGTGGTGTAGGTGATGAATATGTTGCAGGTAACAATGATATTCGTGATGGCCGTGATTGTGGAAAAGGTGATGATGATTATTATTTTATTATTATTATTAATTTTATTCATCTTAATATCATGATTATTTTTTTAATTTTTTATTGTTGGTTTTATGTTATTATTTTTCTTTGTATTATTATTATGATTGTCAGTATATTTATTTTTATTATTTTGAAGTATTCTTACTATTATTAATAATAATTTCATTACAATGTTTATTATTATTAATATTGATTTTATTGTTATTATCGATATTATAATTCTTGCTTGTATTTATTATTATTATTACTTTTGTTACTAATATTATTACTGTTGCTGTTATGGTGAATATTATTTTCATTAATTCTACCATTGTTTTTATGTTATTATTCTTCTTCGTTTTGTTGATGTTATTATTATTATTATTTTAAGTTCTTCCTTTCTACCATATGGTCTGGATCGTTCTCAAACATTTTAGAATATCAGATCCCTTTTGAAATATTAATTATAATTAAAATAAAGGAGAATTCCGTCATATTTTAATGGGTTCTTATAATTATTACCGTTTCCTAGAAAGGGCATGTCCGAAAGTAGTGATACTTCATTTATATCTATTAATATGAACTAAAAATGAAAAAAAATAAACAAACCAAACCTTGCAGCTAACTTTGCCCTACTAAGAAAAGAAAGTTACGAAGATGATTCTACTAGAAATCTGCAACAAGATCGCCACTGAGCTCGATTGGATGCCATATCTCTAAGAGTCTCTAACCAAGAACTATTATGCGCACGTGGACCCCATCCTGGCAGACGAGTGGATCCTATACTACCAAATTTGGATGCAAGTGACTTTAACTGTTTCAGCCATGTCAAAATATACCCACCTTGTTTCTTGCGCTAATCTGGTGCTGAATGGGAGAAAAGAGCTTTACTGGTCAATCGAATTGAGAGCATAGGCAAAACGTGATCGAGCCAACGAAGTTGATAGAGCCTTACTTGTTTTTCTAACGAGGAACGCTTATTTACATCCAAAAATACGTCTACGGATGTCAAAGTTAGTTAATCGTTGTTGGTAATCAACATGTGCTCTACTTCTCAAACAACGATGGTCGAATACCTGTAAGCGTCTGAAATCATCCATTCTAAGAGGCCAAGTTTCATTAACGTAGAGTACAACTGCGTGTACTGATGCATTGTAAACAGGAGTTTTAAGAAAATGTGAAATACTCGTGCTTCTCCATAAATGACGAAGGTTCGACAAAGCTAGTATATCTTTCGCGATTATTATTCTCACCTCGTCGTATATATTGCCTAAGCTTTTGATAGAGCTCCCAAGATATGTAACTCTGTAAACTATGTCTAGATCTTCGTTCTGCAGTCGCAGAGTTGGAGTGAGTGTTGGGTGATTCTGTAGAACTATATTACAAGTATTTTTTGAAATTTTGTTGCGGTGTGTACACTTCAATCAATTCAATGCCGCGTTTTGCGTACGCAGGTAATAGTTGTACACGTGCAATTACACAAAGATCCGATTCTTCACACTTTCCGATTTTGTTTTGTCTTTGATCGGGTTGACTTCTTCTTTGTTCAACTGGAAATGCAGTTCTATCACATCTTTGTTTACTGGCGACGTTTCGGTACCTACTTTCCAGCACCATCCTCAGGCAACACAACACAGTACAAACTTCACAATTGCAGATTTAAGCAAATGTGGTAACCTCGTTCCAAAACCATTCTATTTATATATAATTGACTCAACACTAATTTTAATCATAGAATTTGTCTCAGTAACTAAACTCAATATATAACTATTTATAATTAGCAGACCAATCATTACCTCACCTATCTCAAATTCCCGGTATACGTAATCTCATCTCGTATGCAGAATATTGTAGGGGAGAGAGACAGTATCGAACCTTTTGTTATTTGTTATAACTGTATTGCTACTATGTCACAGTAATCAAAATTCAAAAATGATAAAAAACTAAAACCTTGTACGTCATATATTGTATTTTATTTAAAGCCGGGAGCTCTAATGTATACAATGGTGTATGAGGTATTGCGCACATAGCAACAAATTAGTTCAAATATGGAGCAGCAAGTTACGTAGATGGATGGAGAGTGAATGTCATAGCGACGCTTAGGTGAAAGATTAAAGAGAGAAAGATAGAGATAGTACTGACAACTAACGTTTTTCAAAAAACTAATCGTAAGCACAATGCGAAGTTAATCAACTCATAGAAATAAATGCATAAGAATATTTGCTCATGACTAAAATAATTCATTATATCTATATACATATATATCTAAATATAATATCGTAAAACCTTTATATATATATATATAAATAGAGAGAGAGAGAGAAAAAAAGGACCATTGATAATTATTAAATATGAATAATTTCTATTCTTATTATATATTTATTTATTACGTTAGTCACACCTTATATCAATATATAAAATACATGTCAATATGTATAAAAACATATATATGAATATAAGCAACAGTGTGAGACCAACATCCCTAATCCTATATATATATATGTACATTAGTAATAAATATTTATTAGGTTATGCACACCTTATATTAATATATAAAATACATATCAATATGTATAAAAACATATATATATATATATATATATATATATATATATATATATATATATATATATATATATATATATATATACGTTTGCATATTTCAAATTATTATTTTATTCTTTTCTTACTGTTTTTTTTATTTACCAATTAATCAAATTGTATATTTATTTATTCACACCTTATATAAATATATAAAATACATATAAATATGTATAAAAACATATATATAAATATAAGCAACAGTGTGAGTTAAATGTCTTGTATATATAATTATATATATGTGTATATATGTATATATATTTATTTTTTTTATTATTTTTTTTAACCATCTTAAATAAATATTTAATTTTAATGGTAATGTATAAAATGATTAATGTCCGTTTATATATATATATATATATAATAAACCTATTTATCTACCGATAGGCCTACCTATATATCCGTCTATCTATCACATTTTGAATTTCTCTTAAATGGATACATTATAGCTGTTAATAATGGATATCTTCTCTAGGGCTAACGTATTATTCATTTATTAATATATTCCTACCTTACATAAATATATAAAATATAAGCAACAGTCTCTTATCTAATGTCCTATCTACTAACCCTTGCTAAATCTGTATACCCTCTTCTGGAACATTATTATTGAGAAAGATAAGTATATAGGAATTGATATTGGTACAGTTCATTCGCAATCAGTTCTCTATAATCGAGGTTTTTTACTTAGGTTCCCACTTAATTCAGGTTCCGCAGCCTCCCGTTTTTTCTGACCATTAGGGAGCCTTTTGTGGCGGGGAACACACGCTGAGTCATGGTGCCGTCGTCGGGCTCATGTGGTATTTTATAGGAGATCCGATTGCCGGTCGGTAATCCACCTAGGTTTAATGAAACTAGAACCATTTTCGATATTTGGCAACCTGATATTGGGCTCAGTGATATGATCTTCACCAATCATATTCATATAATCTAAAAGAGCGTTATTGGTAGATTAAGAAGAGTAAGGGGAAGGAAAGGAAGCAGAATCGGAGATAAAGTTGCCTGCAGTAGCCCAATTGTGCTTATCCACCCTGTGCGGCTCAGCAGATAAGGCGACCCTTTTTATACTGCGCGATGGCCGATGCAGTATGCAGTCGTTACTTGTATTTTTAATGATTATGGGTGGACTGTAAAAGAACACTAGGTCGCCCATTCCTAGTCATGGTTTGTATTCGGAGTTTTCCTTCTCCTAGATAGTTTGCCAATCAAGGCTGATGAGCACTATCTGCCCAGATGCCAGTGGCCAAAGTTTTCTTCAGCAGCCGAAACTTGCCCGTCACGTCTGGATTGCTTGCTCTTACTCCGTCATGCACAGTTAGACCAAACTCGAGGCTTCGCATGAAACGGGTTGATGGCTGTGACCCTTTTAGACCCGGCAATGGGCATGCTACCATTCCTAGGTTGACTAGCTTGGGCCAACCGGTCGTAATGCAAAATCCTTATTTTACCGATGGCTGAAGCATACAATACAGATATTAGACTATGTGGACAAGTCAGCTACGGATGATGGAGAAATTTGTAGTAGTTCATCAGGCGTTGATCACTACAATTTCTTTATGATGGTTTGATTGACCTGAAAAAATGGTCGAACTCTAGTGAGATCATTCATTTTTTCACTTCTTACCTTCATTAGCTTTTTTAATTTTTTCTCAAAGGCATTGTATTCATTCTTGGTCAACCCTTCCATTGTATTGCCTAGTGATTGACTTATTTTCTTAGCATATTTAAATTTGTATTCGTTTTACTCGATAGCATTAAGCGATAGACGGTTGGTTTCTGGTTATTTCTTCTGAAAACAGCATCGGATTGCAAATTTGAATTGATGGTTCTAGTCTGTTCCTGAGTTCCTTTCCTTTGAGTTGAAAGAATAACCCCACTCTTTACTACATTTTATGATATCCAGTACTTTTGAGTCTTAGGAATAGTATAATATCTGGGTAAAACGCTGAAAAACAGAGTGCTTTTGTTTTTTGATAAAAAGCTCAATTTATTTCGTGAATGCTTAACAGCATAAATTCGTTTAATTATAAATTTCATAGGTTCCCATTTATTCAATGTATGAGAACTGGTCCCATTTTGTTTTTTTACTTTTAATTTATTTGCAGCAGGCGTATTAGTCTTTTATGGTTAATAATGTGCTAACTTTTGATTATGTTGGTTGTTTTTGTTGATGCGTATGCTTGTGTGAATAGGAGAAATTCGCATTGTACAACAAAGTATTTATTGAGTATTAGCTAATTTTCGATCAACAGTTTGCATGTTAACCATACTTGTGTTGGATTAGAATTCGCATGTATCCATTTTTTTTGAAAATTCGTATGTTGCTTGTCATGTCAGATTGTGTTTTCCCCTTGATAACTTTGCAGGGTGTATAGCTTTTAGAATTAGTAGATCTGAATGTGCAGTATAGGGAATTAATAATGACTAATGATATGATTTGTGTTACTGATTCTTCAATTTGTTGGCAGCCATGTTGAATATTGTTTGAATGTTTGCGAATTGCGAGATTCAATTGTTGCATCTTCGCGATTTGCCTTCGCGGGTTTTCGCTTTGCACTCTCAGTTTTGCAAAGATCCGACTAATCCCCATTTCCATGTTTGCATCGAGTTTGTCTTCTTATTGGCTGGGTGCGGATTCGTCCCTTTCTTCTTATGGCTTCAACAAAGTTTATATTAACCACTGCAATTGAGGTACTATATAATCTCTTTTTTGAAACTGATAGTGAAAGCGACAACCTGCGAACGCGAAAGAATTTTAAAAAATAATTCGAGGTGTTCCAATGGGACATCCTTTTTCGGTACCAATAGCAAATATCTTAATGCATTACTTGGAAAATAATCTATTAGATAAGAATCCACTGAAACCAAAATTTTACCTACGTTTCTTGAATGACATTAATGATCTGGAACCATGGTTAAAATGAGATGGTAAATTTCTTTAATTTAGCTAATCGAAGGAGCAAACTTCAATTTACCTTGTAAATGGAATCATCAAGTGAATTGACATTTTTGGTCAGAAATTAGGAAGAGATATTTATAGGAAGGATACTTATTCCGGCATTCCTCTAAATTTCAAGACCAATCACCCGTAATTTATGAAAACCGGTATCTTAAAGTCATTACCATTTAGAAGCATAGGAAGTTAGAATTAGGCGGACTGCGCGATATACTCAAGGCTAACGGTTATCCTCTTCGTTTAATAGATGCAAGAAAATTTAATCCTAATTTGAGGTACATAAAGACTAACAAGGGGAAGGAGGAACGTACAGTCATGGTATTACCGGACTCCTTATTAAGTAGGAAAGTGGAATCAATAGCTTTAAAATCCCTTATACTAGGCACTATACTCTCTAACCAAAAAGTAAAAAGATTGACCCCTTGGAAACATCAGGGGTGTATTTAATCCCGTTTAATGATTGTAGTCTCATGTATGTTAGTGAAACCATCCGTCCAATCAAGGTAAGAAGAGATGAACATAAAACTGCATGTAAGTATGGACATATTGCTAAATCTGTTCTTGCTCGTCAAGTGGTGAAGATAGAGCACACTATTAATTGGAATGATCGCAAACGCATAGCAATATGTAGTCGTAATCTATCGAATCTATCGAAATTAAATCTGAAGATAATATTATGAATGAAACAGCTGTTGAAAAATCGTTAGGTTCGATTTGGAATATCGCATTATCTAATGGCATGAATTGGAAACTAAAGCTAGCTCCAGTATAAGATGAAGAACATCGGATTTAGACTGACTTTTTAGTGGGCTTATTATTCAATGAATAGCTAATTAATTATTAAGAATATAGTCTTTCTAAATTTTGTCTCTAACTACCCGTTTGGTTTAATCGCTTATTCGTGTATCTTTCAACCCAACCCTACCTATTGAGATCATTCTAATAATACAGAATTTCAAATGTTTAGAATTAATAATAAGTCCGACGCGTGCAAAGGGTAGATAGTCAGTTTGCCGTAGTACTCTGATGATGATCATGGAAGGTCGAAACGCGTCAATGCGTTGCGGCTGGCGGTAGTTTTGTTCTGTTGTTCGACGAATGGCTGAATACAATTGAGTTGGTGTTTACTTTAAGCTCGCAAACTTGACTTAAAGCATTTTTACCACCACCCACGCAATCAATTATTGTTAAATTGTATTGCCTGTGTATGTATATGTGGCGAAAGCTGCAAACAGTTAATGTTCATGACTGCATAGAAATTGTGCAGCCGACATTTCCAGTCAAGTTCAATGTGTGCAAGACTGTTAGAGGTGAGAACCGCATATCTAAATTTAATTTTACATATGTATTCAATGCGGTTTGATCCTCGATAGTCAGTTTGCCGTCGTACTCTGATGATGATCATGGAAGTTTGAAACGCATCAGTGCGTTGCGGCTGGCGGTAGTTTTGTTATGTTGTTCGACGACTGGTTGAATACAATGTGGTTGGTGTTTACTTCAAGCTCGCAAACTTGATTCAAAGCAAGGGTAGATTAATGTCTATTGACTGCTGTTGCATTTAGATGTACGTACATGTGTATCAATTATATTTAACTGAATCTTTTTATTTATGTATGCACATGCGTGACGTGTGCCTATTTAATGATATGACAATAATTATTATTAACAAACCTAGACTGAGTACAAACTTAGTGGTTTGAGTCGAATTTTAACATTTGCATTGGTCATTCGAAAATATAATTTTATCACTCATAATGGCATTTGCATGATGAGTGTTTCCGAATTATTGGTCTCCCCTCACCTGAATATGTGAGGACAATCTCAGTTACGTCATTTCAAATTGAGTGTATAAAACAAATAATCTAAATTATGCAAATGGTAAATTCTTATCTAGCCACTATAGTCTCACTTAGATGAACATAACAGCTATGGAGATGCACAAACACACATGTGACACGCGAATATCTAGTGAAAGATCAGCCTGAAGTATAAATAATATGGCCATAGAAAGTATCGCGTTTGCTTCAATAGTTTGTTTTGTAAAACTAGTGAGGATGGACCAACTGAAGAAGGCAGCCGAAATATTTTGTTAAAGAAAAAAAACTACTGGAACAAAAACCGCGTTAGTCAAAATGCAGATCAGGTAATTTCAATTAATCCAGTTTTGCATAAAAATTTTTTCATTAAAGTCAAGTTGAATGTTTGATAATGTTGGTCAAACGGGTAATCGGATAATCTAAAAAAATAGATGTAACACGACGGTGAAATCCTTTGCGTTATTGTTCATTTTCCAAAAAAATCTTTCTGACCATGCAGACTAACAGCATGTTTTGTCATGGAAATAGATTCCAGAACAGTAAATGATGGCTTTCTTGTCTTTATAATAATTATAGACTTCTAAGTACTTCTAGAGCTGTGTAGGAATTCGGATTTTGTGTACGTGGTCAATAATTCATGCTGTTAGCCTGAATAACATGTGCCGCAGGCGTGTATGCTTGTAGGTAATATTTATCGCAACCTAGCTTCTAGGATATTAAAGAGAAAACCAATAAGCAACGCTACCTACTAATTCTGGCTAACGTACACATGTTAGTTTCTCTGCTGATTTTTTGGCGCATGAGTGATACAATGGAAAAGCTTCAATGTATCAGTAATATAACTGCACGTTCAATTTAACTGTTAACATGAACTGTCTTCAGATTAATCAAGGATGTGGCGATTGACAATGTTACCTCCTTAGTACCCCGGCAGAATTCTCGACGTGATCATTTTTGGCTTACGAGTGCTAAGACCTGGCTTGTTCAATAACTCTAAGCTCTTTCATAGCTCATCATGCGGAATACTTTGATCTACGTATTTTCTATAGTATTTTTGTGAGAATTTTATACCAGTCTTAATTATTTAATTTATTGATAATTTGTGTTTAACTCTAAAATGTTATTAATAAATGACTCTGATTACAAATAAACCCGATCAATATTATTGTTAATATTGTTCACTGGCCTATCTTTTATTACATTTCAGGCGATCTACTTAATTCAAACTAATGGTCAGCCAAAACCATTTTCAACTGATGTCACTGACACCATGGCCGAATTTCTCGATTTGTGCCTCAGTGTTGATGCCGAAAAACGTGCGACCGCCGATGAATTATTGAAGCATCGCTTCTTGGAGAATAGGAAGCCGTTGTACAACATTGCTCCATTAATAAACGCGGCGCGGCAAAATTTGGGCAAA
This sequence comes from Eudiplozoon nipponicum, assembly GCA_029291075.1. NCBI lineage: Eukaryota > Metazoa > Platyhelminthes > Monogenea > Mazocraeidea > Diplozoidae > Eudiplozoon > Eudiplozoon nipponicum. The sequence goes on along the minus strand of JAQBSW010001709.1, from coordinate 112,252 downwards.
CCGCTGTAAAACTCGATCCGATTTTTCTGTCATACTGATAGAAAACGGTTGATCAGGAAAAGGACAATTATTACTCATCTTATTTAAAGAACGCACATTGTGTTTTACTATATATATATATATATATATATATATATATATATAAATGAATTCTCCATAATGTATAGATTATTTAAGAAGTTCTTCTAAGCTTTCAAACCTAAATGTCAAATGTGGACATTGATTTACTTAATATTGTCTTAGACTTCATTTCGTTCGACTTCAAATTTCAAATCTTGAATTGAATGCCCATCGCCTTATCATTTTTTAGTCTTTCTACTTCGCTGTGAAACTGGAGTGTAGGCGTTATTCAGTGTAACTTTGCCTAGCCTTTTAATTTTCCCTGCCGCCTCTGTGCTAATATAGTTGCGTTGTGATTCAAACCGAGTCATGATTTTTATGCTTTAAATAACTGCACTAGGGCTTTTTTGCCTCATTTTTTACCTTGATTGTTAATATTCTCAATTAATTGCCTTATCACCTCCTGTATACTCATTTCGTGTATCTGTTAAGACCAGATTAAATTATATAGCCGAGCATTGTAGAACTGCTGATATGTAATGGTTATTTTTATTTTTAATCTGACTGTGAGGAATTACAGTAGCTGAAGATATGTGCCAATGAGCAGGCCTCTATTGGGTTTGCCTTTTCATGCATTTTAAATGATGTGTTGCTAGCGCTGAGCATACGGTGGGATCAGTGACTGTAATATCAATTTTAAAAAACGGTAAGTCTTCGTGTAGACCTAAATAATTATGACTGAATTGTTGATTGTTTGTTGTTGGGATTCGATAATTATTTTGGGCTAGTCTAATTAATGTTTTATTTTCTGTTATGATTCCTGAATATTAAATATCAGCAAGAAATTTTTAAGGGAAGACTTGCTGTATTGTTGATTTTAATATCTTATTTATAAACTCGTTGACATTAATTAGGCATTTCCGTGTGCCATGGTTTTTTGTCACAATTGGCGCTTGTTTGTTCAAGAAAAATCAATACAAATATATTCAGTCAGTCGAGTCGATTTTAATTTATATTCACGTCATTGCGTCATACAATATTGTGGTATTATTTTTCCGTGGATATTTAAAAAAATATATTATTCTGGAATTTTTGTAGAAAGACCTTAATGACAGTTTTTTATGTCAACCTGTACCTCTTTACCGAGAGAATCTTAGCTCTTTCAATAAAAAGTGACGAAATTGAACTTGCACCTCATCTGTTCTATCTAAATAAGAGCATTTAAAATAGGAATTTGTCTTGAATCAAACATACATGTAAAGGTTTTGCTACAATTTACTGTAATAATACTCGTTTCTTGAGTTTAATAAGGTTTGATGTTTCTGCCCTCTGATTTCGTTGTTCTTGTTATTTTTCCTCACGTTTTCGCGCATCTTCATCCATACGTTATAAAGAGAAATCAATTATTGTATTGTGATATGATGTGCAGAACTGAAGGGAACCACACAAATGTTGATATATATATATATATATATATATATATATATATATATATATATATATATATATATATATATATATATGCAATTACAGACGAACTGTAGGCGAAAATACACCAATATTCGTTGAACACACCAATGAATAGGAAATTGTATAGCCGATTTTTTCACATTTTCACCCATTATTAACCTTATAGTAGAATTTTATTGAAATCTCAGTCATCCATGTTCCATCAGGCGGAAAATAATTAGTGATAGTATTTTTGATAAACAGTCCTCATTTGTAATCTTTTATCAAGGATGTTCTAACTGAAACTGTACAGTTAATATAATAAAAGCTAATTATAATTTACTTGGCTCAAAACTGCATCAATAATTCTGATAACAACATTAACACCGGTGTCTCTACTTTTCTAAAATATTCACTTTTGTTTTAAAATGTTTCGACTTTGTCTGTCAATATGGAACAAAGTTTTCCCGATGTGACTTGCACTATGGCTGCCCAATGTATATTCGGCTTTGTGGTAGATTTGGCGTTGTTTTGAAGAGTTAATTGAAATTGGTTTTAGCTTCACTGGTGTTCAATTCTATTGCTTACGAGTATACCCGAATATTTCTTGATTGTTTTTTCAGTTATGCTTCTAAGACGGATGAAGCCTATGAATATTTGTTGCAATCATCCAGCTTGCTTAGACGGAAAGTTCTTTGGCATACTGTCTAAAAATGGAGTGAGGTTCTGAAAGTGTATATCAAATTAGTTAACAAGGAAGACTCGAAAAGTGCCTGTGGATTCAATGACCACAGGATGAACAGAAAAAGCAACTGGAAATGTCCACTGTACTCAAAAGGCGATAAATCTTCCCTGACACTAATTAGTAAATTTCGTGTCAGGTGAGAACAGCCTACGATGAAACCAATTAACGCATATATATATATATATATATATATATATATATATATGTGCATTGTGTGTGTGTTTGTGTGTGGAGCTATTGCCAAATATGTTATTATCACATTCAATCAAAATATTAAATATCAATCCTATGGTTAGTCTATACGGTTGTGTTTCGAACCTCGGTTTCAACTGGATTGTGATTTTTTTCCAATTCACTAGTGTTGCCATTCGATGGATTCAGCACTGTGTTTAGTGTCTGTCAGATGATGCCTTATTTGGAATATCAATGTTTTCTTTTTCTTTTACAATTGTTCTCAAGCGCATATGCATATATAACTAGGAATGCGGGTAAACTTTGGCCTCCTACTTCGTGATTGATGTGACAATCTCGGGAGTGTGGAGATACCGTTAAATAAGTCAAAATTTCATTGCTAGGCGTTATTCAGACAACACAAGTTAGGATAAATTATCTATTTATATATTCTCGTTTGCAAAAAAATACTAACACATATATTTATATATTGAAATTGACTGACCTTGTCGTATCCAACATTGGAGAAAAGCATTAGTCGGCACGAGCAAGTGTTCAAATCCCATTGGCGCGTGGATTTCTTGAATATTGGCTAGTTAGCAGTAGGTGTTGGCACTGCGTAGTAAAACCTCATAGGTTCCTGTAAGTGCATGGTAAAGCACCTTTTGTGCACACCGACTTTGACATACTTTTTTTCCTTTGTGCACTTTTCCCTGGGTAGACCATGTCTAATATATAAATGGATGTGGAAAAAATTTACAAATAGGGCTTAATACTTAGAACACTGATTTTGACTACCTTTCGTGACGCCATTGCTCTGAGCTTATTTTGGCCTTGTTTAAAAAACTAGGGACGTATTTTGTCCCTTTTTCGTTTAAGTGCTTCCCTTTTGATTGGTGTATAAGTTTATTTTCACTCCTTATGATCGAATGTTTTCTGATTGTCGCCTTTTTATTGATTTTATTTTACCGATGCAGTCAAATTTGTTTGGTGCATAACTTTGATACTGAGCTTATTTACGAAGAAATCAACAGTTCTTCCAATCGAGCGGTTACTGATTGTGCATTGCTCTATACATACATGCCTACTAAATGGACAGTCAATCACAGGAATTATCATTTGCGTGGCTATTTTATGTTAACTCCTACATTAGCACGTCAGCAGAGTTGTTCTAAGCTTCATCATATTCCTTTTTTGTATTCCTTTGTATATCCGTGTATCGGACTTCATTTCGACTAACAATTATAATAATCTGTAATCGTTTTTCCAATATGAGGTTATTTTGTGCAGTAGGCTGCAAGTGAGGCTTTTGGTTTTTGGATAGTTTTGCGCGGTCTATATCGGCTACCATTTAAGCCAGTGTGGATAGGCGTCAAACCTTGATATCAGGCCTAATCATCGTAAATAGATTGCTTCATTTAATTTAATTAGTAACGATTATGTGAGGTGTCCGAGAAGTTCTTTGTTTAACTTAGTTAGATTGCTCTCAATTCGAGCCCTCCATACTGGCCTTTAAATTGTTTACTACATACAATATTGCAGCACAACAAGATCATTTATCGAGAAAACATTTTATGTCCAATTAACTGGAGTTGTCATGCTGACATATGCACGGACCTCACAATCTATATTAATGACCCAGTTGGGCCAAATAAAGTTTTATAGGTCTTCGTATATCATAAGGTATCTGGATGCCTAAAATGCTGTTTATCTCATCTTCCGGGTACTGGAAATGAGTTATAATAAATTATTGTCTATTGGTGGCAAATTCTGTTAATTACAAATGGAAACTATTTTTTTTCATTGGTGCGAATATGGCAAATATTTATCATATATGTTTTCAATTTACCTTTGCTACAGTGCGGAGGTCGTGAGTTTTCTCGCTCTGAATACTTTTATGAATATACGTGGTACTTACCATGCAATCACCTACTTATGATTGATCTGGTACTTCTACTGACAGCATGTGTCAATAGCAACCTTTGGTTTTGTGAAACCGTTCCAATAATAACAATGCAGTAAATATCTCGACTTGTGTAAATAGCTAATGCAGCTAAGTCTATGCTCAATATGCTAAAGTCGCGATTTTTATGTGTGATGCTAATTGATTGTTTGATAGGTGGGTAGTTCCGACGACTGTTTTTTCGTAGATCTCTAAATCGCTGTTATTTAGGTGACCATTTTAACCTTTGTAGAAGACTAATTTGAAAGTCATAGTAGATCAATTAAACGGTTACTAGTTAGTTTTTAACATTGCAGGATATGTCGTCGACTATAATGTCTTCGGTTTATTTTCGATACAGTGTAGTAAAGGGGACATTCGGATGACACTATTAAAATTGAGACATTGTGTGGAACGACGTCGTGGCCTGACTTTGTGTGTATACGTTTAAAATGACATTGTGGTGAATGTTGATGGTTGATCTGTGCCAAGTTTAATTCTTTTTCGTTACATAACTAGTTGTCTGCGCCCAAATTCATACGTTCTTTGATATTTCGATCCACTCTGCCGGTGACATTGGTCGGAACCACGGTACTTTAGTCGCAGAATACAGTGATTCTTGGAAATCTGGATCGAAATATTAATAAAATGTGAATGCGTATATCCGTATATATATATATATATATATATATATATATATATATATATATATATATATATATATATATATATATGTAGTGTAATGGCTTGATTTACCTGAGCATCATTGGTTGGGATTGCCATCTCTGACAAATTCATAATAAATTTTCAAATATCACCCCATCCTACATTATTTTATATTCTAAATCTTTGATAATATAAATTAAATAATCTTCAGCCATTTATTGCGAGTACGCGTGATTGTTGGAGATCATACTTTTTTCTGGAAATTTGTAAGTTTGCGTCTACACAGACAGAAGCACAAACATTATATATATATATATATATATATATATATATATATATATATATATGCGTTTGTATGTGTAAGGTATTGTGCTGTTCCTCGAAGCCGTTATGTACCTCCTATTTTTTTACAAATTTACACTACCTGCGTTGGACCGGTACCCGCCAATTAACTTCTAGTCATATTGTGTTCTGTTCAATGTCAATAGGGCCAGTGTCGTACGTGTTGACGCATTGCGTTTTTGTTTTAACTCCTGGAATTCCAGTATGATTTTACGCTTTGTGTATACACACCCACACAATAAGCGTAATTTCTGTGTTTTTACGGTAAGAATGTGAGAACTTAATGAGGTGTTTCCCTACTGCTCTTATTTTCCAGCTTGATCTATGTAACAATATGGATACTAATAGTAATTTAATTTATTTCTGTCCAATAGCCGTGTCTTGTTCAGAATATTGCCATCTTGTTCTCTAACAGGGAAAATCAAGCAATTTTGTGGTGATTTAGCTTTACGCCAGGTCCCTCCTTAATAAATCTGTCTAAATTACGTTCTCTTTAGCTGAACAAGCTGCTGTAAAATTTTATAGCATTTAAGTGGTATACTTCTCTGTTGATCGCCATATTTTAAAATTGTGCTACTAGCCGATAGATTGTGTTACTTCATATGTGTGTGCATTATTATTCGAAAGCAATATAGACGTTCAGCATTGGTGCTCGCGGTTGAACTTGTACTTGTCATACAACACGATCTATATTTATCTGTATGAACAGTTTTAAGCGAATTTAGGCGGCTGTTTCGTTCACTCCGTTATATTTCAGTCTGACGGGTTATGACAAATGCATTTAGCTAGTTTCCCAGCTCATGCAAGGAGATTGTACAAAGAGGGTGTGCATTTATATTACCTATTTCCACAACCAAAATGACCGAGATTGGGGGTCTGTCGCATATATATATATATATATATATATATATATATATAATAATCTACCAATACGAACAAAAATTTTTCTCAAAAACGGTAGAAGATTGGAAACTCGTTAACTAATTATTTGCTAGTCATTTTGAAAGGTGAAAGTTTATCAAATTTCTAATATGCAGGTTTGATATATATTTTTAATTTCTTTTAATTACCAAAGATACTTTAAATTGCTGAATTAGTAACACAAAGGACATTTCTTTTATAAATAGTTTCTACCTAACTTGCTGATTATAGCTGGACATAATTATATATATTATATTACAGTAATGAAATGTGCATAATTATTATATGTGCATTTTATTACTTCATCGACTAATATAGCGGGTTTATATGTGACGCTTATTCTGATTATATTTGCGATAGCAAATTCCTAAGATCCTAAGTTTCTTTTGTCCACCGCTTTTATTCGGATACAGTGGTGAATCACATTGACGGTGCAATAATACCTGGTTGTTTTCATATTATTGGAATAGATGTATACATATCATCTTATTGTCACTTATCGACAGGGTCTCGCTTAAATTACACATTTTAATTATTATGTTTATCCAAGGTGCACCTTGTTACTTATTGTGCATTGCGAGCATCTCAGTGTCAATTTGATGCACTGGATTTTATTCATACATTTATTTCCCTGCTATTATAGTCTTTTATCCATTAAAACTAGAATTTCGTGGAAGTTTAGGTGTTTACTGCTTTAATCTGGCTAAAATTGACTGAACTTCATTCCTTTTGTATCGTGAAATAATTCTAACCAACATGCGATACGTTACTTCCAAACCGCTTATTTTACCTCCAGGTGGTATTGACTCTTGAGTAAATAGCCATAGTCTTAACCAGGGTACGGGAAACTGATGTCTACCTTTTTTACGCTTTCTGACAAGTTTTATGCGGCTATCTTCTCTATCTGCCTACAATATGTTTTATTTCGGCAACATAGGTGTATAAGTAACCGTATGAAAGAAAAGCATTAAATATAACAAACTAGCTTGCAATTTACAGCATTTTACAGTGTTAATAATGAAAACCATATATTTTATTGACCAAACCTACAAGTTAGATACAGCGGAATAAATACTGGTTTGGAATCGAGCAGCTTTATATGTAGGTATAACTACATAGATAGCCTGATTTTCAAGCTAATATTTTTTGTAGTACAAATCAAATAAACATCGGCTGGTTCATGCATATGACGGCATGGTGATGGTAATGATGATGAGGAGATAACTATTAATACATTTGTCATGTAGGGCGCAGCTAGATGATTAACACACATCATTAATTCTTTTAACAATATTACGGTAGTTTTACTTCACTTCGAAGCCGACCGTGAAATTTAGCTAATTAAATTTTAACTTAATCTAGTCCGTTGCATTGCCTGTTTAGCTTGTTAAATCGTGACTAACGTCTCGAACAATTGGCAATTTATTTTGTGCCTTAATCACTATATATCATGCCTTTGTGTTCACATAAGTATTTTATTAGTGCCTTTAGTAGGTTCAAACTACCGCGATAGTTGTTAGTTAAAAGCTGATTGAGCAGAGCGCAGATGTCCTTATAAATGCATTCGAAAATGCCACACTTGTATATACTGTAGGTGATCTCAGCGTATGGCAAAATTCTCTTTAAAGACTATTTTTACAATAAAACAGTCCGGCTCACCCAATAATTTCTACTTTGGCTTTTTAGTTGACAACTTTTATAATAAATTGATCTCAGTTTGTGTTATGGTATTTTGGAGCCATGTTCATTGGTGATGAATCCTGGTTTCCAAAGATTATTTTGTTACGACCTGAGTTGACTGGCAGAAAATGTGATTGATTTCAGTCTAGTTCAGCGTGTGAATGACTAAATTGTTATAAAATGCGTATCTATTTTATTTAAAAAATATTCTTCATATTGATGTCGGAATTTGATGGAATCACTGGTTTATATGATACTCTGGTTTTGCTGATTTTTGTGGCAAATTTAGAGCATAATTTGCTTCTGTTCTTTTATTATTCATGTAATTTCTTATCCTAAGGTTCTGCTATTGCAGACATCTTTGAGAATCATTTTCCGCCTCCATTGTGATTGTTACGCTGTTAATGCTTTTTTTGACATAATATGCTTTAATGTATTTCCGCTCAGCTGTTTTATGGTCAATTTCATGAGTGATTGTTGATTTGCATATTATCCAATTCGCCTTTTTTTAGTTTATACGGCTTTTTACAGGGAAATGAGTTCTTAAACAATATTCTCAAAATTGAGATTCACATTTGAACACAATCATTTAATTTGTCGCACTTCAACTCGTGGGACGAGGGTCTGATAAATTTGTTTTCATGCCTCAACTTTTATTGGTTCGTTCCTAGGCTTTTATAAAAAAATAACAGAGCAGTAGCGGTCAGTGCTCCGTATTTATTTTCCAAATTGTCCTAGCATTCGTAGTATTTTCTGTTTAATATGTGATGAGCACCAACTCCTGTGTTCCTTCATAATCATAATTATTTTTATTGTTATTATTGCACATCTGCATGTTGTACGTTTATTTTCGTGTGCGCTACGATATTTTGGTGTGGGATGTAGGCATCTCGAAGAGTCACCAAGTCGTAATAGTAGTTTTTTTCCATTTTAACCTCCTTGACGTGGGATTACTGCTAAAAGTTTCCTCTGTAAGCTAAACTGTTTTAAAAAAAGCTGTACTGAGCTTCAATTACATGCATCCGAGCTAGTTTGTTAAAATTAACGTCATAAACGATAAAATTTACTCATTTTTATGGTACTGCGGCGCATGCACCATGCATATATGAAAGTTGTTCCATGTTGCGCAATGCGATCACCAAATTTAACGTATCCACGATTTTTTTCGTGTGTGGTTGAATTGCACTTTCAGTTCGGCGAAGGTCCGCTTGATCATCGTTTACAAGTTCTTGTTCAATTCGTCTTCGTGGAAGCTCGTTGCTGATTCGTTCCCTCACTGCGAAGGATTCCACATCATTCGTACTAACCACTGGGAATGAGGTACGATCTAATCTAGCCATGCATGTTTGCACTACTTGTATAAAAACTGTGTACAACAAGTGTATGTGCACAATGTAAGCGCTTATGCTTATTCGCGGGCATGTGTGCACACACGTGGACCAGGAACCGTATATACACGCGCAATTACATTTAAACGGGCGGGCGTTCAAAATAAACTGACTTAAGGAGCTTTCCTCCATATTTGCACTTTAAAATTTTAGTTGCTGTGCTTCAAGGGAAATTCACGTTATGTTGTTTTTACTAACTCTTATTACTAGTGTTCCGACGAATTTTGTATATTGCTTTGTAATAAAAAATCACTTTTCAAGTAACAATGCCAAATTTTCTGGTTTCAAGAAAACATTTTTCACGCGTAAAAATTTTCAATACCAGCAGTCGCATTACACTTCACATTTTAAATTGATATGATATGCGTATGTATATATATGCATACATATGCATATATGTATATATCCTGGTTGTGCTTTTTACCTAAAAACTTTTACTCTTTTATTGGTGAGATTCAGAAAATTGTTATTTATATGAAATAACGGATAACTTTTTTACAAAAATCTTTGAATTTTATGCATCATTGTTTCCAATATCATTTTGAAATTCTCAATATATAATCTTTCCTTAATCCTTGCTGTCAATTTTAATGATATCCCGAATCCACGAATAAATGAAATCAAGCAATTTGTATATTAAATTTGTTTACCAATCAAGTTATAAATACATTTAAATTACGCATATATACTTTTTAATACTACGTCGATTAGGGGTCAACTACTTTGACACAATGGATGTATTAAGCACTTTTTATTATATGGCTAAATTATTTCTGCGCTATAATTCTAGCTATGTTGAATAAGAATGAAATTATTTTACATTTCTATTAGTAACGAGCACAAGAAAGTGCATTTTAAGAAATATAGTTAGATAAGCAAAAATAAAATATTTCTCTTTGCTATTTATTCGGATGCTCAGTATCACAGGAGGTACAAATTGAAAACTTGGACACTGCCATTTCTTAGATTTATGAAGAATTTTCCTTTCTATTAACGAAATGTTTCCTAGTTGGATTGTTTTGACCTAGCATTTGTTTATATTTTTCTGGCATCTAATATTTCGGAACCGTAAATTCGGCATGAAGATCAGTAGGTCATTGCAGTTTTCTCGGCAAAGGTGGAATAGCCATTACCGTTAGATTTGAGATAAAGCCAACATTTAGCATATTGAATCTCAAAGTATGTTTACCGTGCTGCTTATGGAATGAGAGCGACCTATTAGGTGTAGAAGGCAGGATATGGCTGTTGGAGGAACATGACGATTGGCGCTTCAAAATATAGTGCTTCGATCAGATGGTGCTCATTATTTTTAGACTGACGACAAGGTAAGAGATGAAAAACTAAATATACATTGTCAACTAAGAACTGGGAGTTGGCGACCAAGTTACTTACTAACAGGCGGCACTTGACTGAGAAACGTTTTCGTAGTTCTCTGGTAGCGAATCATCATTACTTAAATGCTTACGCTCTGATGTTATTGTGGATACGAGGCTGGCCTTTTAATTTGTAATCATGATCTTGTGTTAGGCCTTGCTAATTCGCAACCAAGATCACTGCATATCTTACATGAATATAACCGTTCCTCTAATCAAAATCGTTCTTGATATTATGTTATTCGCACAAAAAGACAAGAAATTATTAAATACCTATTATAATTATTATTCGTTTTGTGTGGTATTAGTAGTAATACTAATTGTTTTAGTTGTATTAATATTAAAACAGTAAAACTAGGCTAACAAGAAGAACAATTGCATTGAAATTAATCATCGAAAGTTGATGAAAACGCAGATTTACTAGCTATGTGACGAGGCATATGTGATAGCATGTTTTGCAGATGCTGCTTATTTCTTGTATTCGCGCTCTGTTTTATTTGCTTGTCTCATTGGTACAGCTTCAATTTTTTGTAGAACTTGCATAAATATAAAATGAGTCGTCTTTTCGTGTGCTGAGCATTTTTATTATATATCTAATCGATATTTTTCTTCCTTGTTATGTAACCGGATGAGCATTAAGATAAAATCCATACTATTCATGTGCTACAGTTACCGGAATATTTGTGTACATAGGTAGCACACTCAGTCTGGCAAATCAATCAACGTCTAATAGACAACTGTTCACATAAGTGGTGCACACCTGTCCGGTGAAAGATCTGCAATGAGCGGATGAAGAGCTACTAAAATGCATGCCAAAATATTCGCAACCCGCCAAACTCCTTGTTTCGTAAAAAAGGCAGCGCGTGCACCTATACATCATAGATAAAAACATGTGCGCACAAAGATGATTGAAACCACACGTTTATTTGTACGTGCAATTAAGCTAAACAGGTGGGCTTTCAGAATCTACATGAGTTTGATTTTGCATCGTCAGCTCGCTGTGACTTTTTCCCGGCTACGCGGCCGAGAAACGATACTGGCTTAAAGTATCTTACGAATTGAAAACAGTGTCAACGAGTAACACAACATCAAAACTGTACGTTTAGATACGATATTTTAGCAGTTGCTGTTATTCCAATGAGGTACAGGCGCTCCAATTTCCTAATGCGACAAAATCAGACTTAATTCTCGTGAAGTCCATTGGAGCGGCAAGAATGGGTATATTTTATTGACTCATTTCTGGAATCAACCATTTGGGAGATCCATTTGTGCTTGCGTGTATGTATGTTTTGGAGCCCATTTTCTCAATTGGCAGCAATCTTCTACACCATAAATTACATTTAAATATCATTTAGCTAATGAACACAACTTGAAAATTAAGAGCATTATGAATCATTACAGCTCTATGGAGCAATCATTTATAACGTAGTTCACTAACATTTCGTTGAAAAGCCCATGTCAACAACTGTGTAATTTCTAAATGTTTTAGGCTTAAATTTCACGTCTTTTGAATGCTTATGGTATATATTTAAAAAAATGACCTTTGTTCTCAAATAAATGAAAAAAATAGTTATCAATCTAGAGAGATCAGATTTGGAACTGATTAGATAGAAACAATTATGATCAATTGTACTTGCTTTTATGCAGGTTGTTAATTAAATATTTTTACCTGAGTTTACAGAAAACTTCAAAGTAGAGAAATGAGAACGGTTAGCCACGGATATGATGAAAAATTAAATACTTTTGTAACTTGCGCAGCACTGTCATTTATAAAAATATTATTCCGAATTTTTTTGTGCGAGATAATTGATATCACTCGTAGGTCGGTAAAATCTTGATTCTTTTACATTTCCAGGTGTACAGATTTTGTTGGCATTGATTGATAGTTTCTCACTATTCCCTTAACTCTGAAGTCGTTCGTCATCTGATTGTCTGAAAATGACGTAACTAGATTTTATGATTTTTTTCCAAATTTTCGGGACTTCATTTCCAGTCTCATCTTCAGGGTTGACACCATACTCACAGGAAAAAATAACTCGTGACAAATGTAGTATCCTTATTCATGACAGATATAATTTTATTTATTTAACTTTTTAAACTATTTTTTTATCGTCTGCCCTAATATCCGGTATTAATATCTATTCTCTCATACTAACATATATGCACAAAAATATCCACATCACCTCCCCCACGCATACAACAACCTATACACACCTATGTGTACTCTAATCTAAAGGGACGTTTATAGAATAAGTATAAGCAAAGTAAATTGACTAACATACACGCCTATCTGTGATTTATATATTATTTAATTACTTTTCCCTACGCGTAGGACGATTAACAAAATTTTAAAAAATCTTATTGCAGTCATTCTCAAATTCCAGATTTATCTAATCTCATCCTGTGTGCAACAGGTTATAGAGGAAGAGAGATTAGTAGAAATGTTGAAAGAATATAGTATTATTCTATCCTTTTGACAAGACTGAATACGGAGCCTACACTAACGAATAGTATATCAACAAAATATAAATCTATACTCGTAGCCTGTATAAATTTAATTTTTCATTTAAAATTACCAGATTTGGGCATCGGTAAAAATTAATATTTCATCAGAATCTAAATTTGTTTCCCATCTATGTAAGATGAATCTTGAAGATATAATGCGATGATTACTTACCTTTTGTCTGGAAACAGAAATCTATATTGGAAGCTCACAAAATCTTGAAATCTTCGCGGACGCCGTTAAAATGGCGAAACTTTAAGATAAGCTGGTTACTAAATTTGAATGAGAGAGCCAAAATTGTTTTACACCTTAAACAGATTAACCCCAATCATGAATTTATAATTCTTATGATACATTAATCAGCAGCTACGGTTCTGATGAACTTGTCTGACTGTAATTACAGGATACATATAAGCAGCTATATAATGCCTAAGTAAATACTAAAATCAATGATGTATTCAGTATCGTAAGCTTTGAAAAGAATTGCTGCAAGCCAAGCAGCGGGTGAGAAATTAGGCCGGCTTAACGTTGTTTACGAGTTAGAAACGTTGTTGAAAATGTCGGCTGCACAATTTCTATGCAGTCACGAACATTAACTGTTTGTAGCTTTCGCCACATATACATATAGGCAATAAAATTTAACAATAATTGTTTGCGCGGGTGGTGGTAACAATTCTTTAAATCAAGCTTGGAGCTTGAAGTAATCACCAATGACAATGTATTTAAGCAGTCGTCGAACAACACCTAGCAAAGCTACCGCCAGTCGCAACGCACTGACGCGTTTCGACCTTCCATGATCATCATCAGAGTACGACGGCAAACTGACTATCGAGAATCAAACCGCATTGAATATATAAGGAAAGTAGAATTAGATATGCGGCTCTCACATATAGTAGTCTCGCAAATATTGTACGTGACTGGAAATTTCGGCTGAACAATTTCTATGGATTCACGGATATTAGCTGTCTGTAGCTTTCGCCACACACACAGAAATTGTGCAGCCGACATTTTTAGTGACGTACAATATTTGCGAGACTACTATATGTGAGAGCCGCATATCTAATTCTACTTTCCATATATTCAATGCGGTTTGATCCTCACTAGTCAGTTTGGTGGTGATGACCGGTTTGCTAACTTTGAATACACTGACGATATTGTTTTGGTAACGGAAAATGCATAAGAGCTAAAGAGAGCATTTAACTGCATGAATGAACTTCCCATTTAGTGTGATATGAAATAAAATGCATCGAAAACGGTTGTTATGGTTAGATATATGCCATTTACTAAGCCTCTGCTGAGCGGCGCCCTGTTGCTATTGGACTACGAAATGTTTAACTAAGATTTCTGGCGACACCAGAGGAATCTACTTCTGTCGAGAGTTTGGGATTTATTAACCTTACCGGAGTTGGTTAGAGCAAATTATGCCAACGATTGGATTCGACCCTCTGTTTCGCTAAGCACAGAATCCAGTGTCTTTAACTCAAGTATATGGTCATTTCTCTATGCCACGGAGATTACATAATTTAACCTACAGTTACTTTTGTCTCCACTCGGTTTGGTTTATGTTATTGCCTGTTCAGTGGCAGAAGACGTTACTATAAATTTATGAGCCCGCTGGCTCTATTCGTTCGTTCTTTGATGCATTATCAACAACGAACTTTTTTGTAGAACGCTGATTACTTTTATTGGGACACAGTTTGGGAAAGCAATTTGTACATCCTGCTCGAAGAATTACAGGACCACCTTCGTTGAATTGCTGGAATCTAAGGAGAGGGAGTGGCTAGTCATTTCGTGGTCGGATAGCATTATTATTATTATTATTATTATTACATGCTTGCTCATGAGTCACCGTAACCAAACTAACAAAGATACTTGATTGGACAAAGGCTCTTCTAGACACTGATTTTTATTGATTGGTTGCCGGCGCATTTCGATATGCGACTTTAGAACCAAAACCAGAATTTTAAGGGAATATATTGAAATCAATTCGAGGGGCGATGGCTGTACCGAAGTAGAAACATCTGTTGGAAACGACGACTGCATGAGTCGGATTTAGAAACTATCTTCGTTAAAAGATAACGATAAGGATAAACGAAACGAAAGGTAAACGATAAAGATGGACTAATAAAGAATAATACAAAATTACTTTTGGTTAATAAGTTGTAAGATTAATTGCAAAAAGATCCTTTATAATGTCAATTTTGATTTACCAAAACTCTCTTCTTTTGGTAACAAGTTAATTTTTTCCTCCATTTACTTTTTCCTTGTTGTGTATATTAGCTTTATGTCCTGATTTCATTGAATATTATCATATGCTATTCTGAGTATTTTGAAAGCATTTCGCGCTGGTTCATTTCTGGAGCTATATCATACCCTTCGAAATAGTTGGCTGACTATCACAAAATTTTTTTATTCTCTTTTGGATAACATTTTTTTCATTACTGCCGGCTGTCTTCATTAAGATTCGCGCTCCTTAAAGTCACGGAACATCAAAACTCTTCAATGTCAAAATAAAGACGTGTCTATAAATTTAGTTTTGCTTATTAACTCGGATTTACGCATATCAATGTAAACTATAGTCGATGGTTTATCAGCTCGTGTATGTATGTTTATACAAAATTTATGCATACACACAATATAGTTTCTATGCGTACATTGCAGACATAAGATATGGCTATAGTAATTGAGTAGTGTTTTAGCAGTTTATGTGAAAACTAATCGTTAATATTGGCTTAACATTTAGGCAACAAACAAATAAACAAGATTAACTTGCGAACCAGCAGATCTAACAGTGCATGCCAGAGAATAACTCTTTAATCAGTAAATAGAACTAACGAATAAACAAGGCTATATAAGACTTTACAATGTAACGCTTGCATAAGATTTCTTGTCAGACTTATTACATTAAAATAGGAAAATTTAAAAAAAAGACATAATATACGGAAGCAAATAATTATAGATAAATAATATAGTAAAAAAGATAATCAAAGAAGGGGTGAAGTCATAGAATCGAGATACTTAAAAGAATGAAAACTTGCAAAACTGAATTTATCAAAACTACCTGTTGAAGCAAATCTGTTTTTTAAAACTTGTGATGATGGGTGAACTGAAAAACGCAACCGCTAAGAGTCGCCGACAGATGTTCAAGAAAATAACAGGAATTCAGCCTGTGTTATTCAAAATGCAGAACAGGTAATCAAGATACCATGTTGAATGAAAAGTTTATTTGCAAAACTGGATTAATTGAAATTACCTTATCTGCGTTTTGACTAACTCAGCTATAATTGTTCCAATAGTCTTCTTTCTTTACCAATATATTTCGGCTGTCTTTATCGGCAGCCTTCTTCATTTGGTCCATCATCACTATTTTAACAAATGACACTAATGAAATAAGTTAATTTTTTCCTCTAGCCATATTATTTATACTTCAGACTGATCTTTCACTAGATATTCGCGTGTCACATGTTTTGTTCGACAACTGGTTATATACAGTTGGATTAGTGTTTACTTTAATCTGTCAAACTTGATTTAAATAATTGTTACCATCACCTGCGCACTCAATGATAATTCAATTTTCTTATGGATATAGTTAATATTCGTGACTGCGTACAAATTGTATAGCTTACATTTCTAGTCAAGTACAATGTGTGCGGGACTACTATATTTGAGAGCCACATATATAATCTTGCTTTCCACATATATGCATTGCGGTTTCATCCTCGTTGGTCGGTTTCCCGTTGTACTCAGATGATAGTCATGGAGGGCCGAAACACGTCAGTACGTTTGACTGACGGTAGTTTTTCTATGATGTTCAATGTGCTTGGTGTTTACTTCAAGCTCACAAACATTATATAAATAATTGTTACCATCACCTGCGCAATCATTGCTTGTTTATTTAAGATACCTGCTTGAAAATCTAGTTACCAAAGGACAGTAGAAGAAATTAAGCTGTTTTAAGAAGATCTAAAGTT
Source organism: Eudiplozoon nipponicum (assembly GCA_029291075.1). Classification (NCBI taxonomy): domain Eukaryota; kingdom Metazoa; phylum Platyhelminthes; class Monogenea; order Mazocraeidea; family Diplozoidae; genus Eudiplozoon; species Eudiplozoon nipponicum. The sequence goes on along the minus strand of JAQBSW010001709.1, from coordinate 95,041 downwards.
TAATTATAGTTAATTTAAATTATCATGTACTTAATAGAAATAAAAACTTTTAAATAGAAATAAAAATAAAATATTTAAAATAAAATAGTCACATTTATGAGCGCAATGCTGCCGTTTTTGTGTATCTATTAAATTACCCTATAAAATAAATTTAACTCCAATAAATTAATGTATGTTTTACTAATGTTAAGTCATTTGATCACAATTTCGCCTAATACCAATTAAGGATAGCGTTTCGTACAATTTGCTATTAAACTGTTATGTATTATATCTAATTATTTATATACTGATTTAGCATTAATACGAGATTCTAAGTTTGAATAGAAAGCAAACACTTTAGCATTTAAATGTAAAATAATAAATATTTTTAAACGGACATGTATATTTGGCAACTTGCTTCCTAATAAAATCAAATTTCACTCCATTGGACGCATCTGGTTTTTATGAAATTCATTTTTGTGATTATAATCACGTATGTGAGTAAGAAACAATGCGATTCATTATAGCTAGAAGGGGATGATATGCAAATTTATGCAAGCATGGTTACATTAATTAGAATCTAACCATACTATGAACTGGGATGGATGTAAACGAATAGCAATTGTCCAACATGCTCGTTTACAAGGTTACAAATTAAATCAATTGAAATAAGATCTAGAGAAAATTTAGTTAACGCTATATCGGTAGATAAATCATTAGGTTCACTACTAAATATTGTATTAAAAAATGGTAAGAAGCGCTGTTTTGAATTGGTTTTAAGAAAATAGTTAAGCAAACGCCCTAAAATTAGAAAGCGTCATAATAATTTCTAAGATTTGAATCTATTTAATAAGGTATTATAATGAGTACACAAAACAGTTTATATTGCATTCATAATATTTGATTTTTATTTCTTTTTAAGAGCTCTAAATTCTATTCAGTCCATATTAATTTAACTTTTTTTACAATCAACTATACTATGAATGCATAAAAGGGATATGTTGTGTATGCATGTATTTTGTTCAAATTATACACATACAGGCCGATAAGAGGGCGACCATAGGTTATATTTGATATATAGCAATCTGAATTTCCAAATATGGACAAATTGATAAACTAATCTTTATTTTGAGACTTTGTCAATTTGTGAAGTTGATTTTTTATGTTCGGTAGCTATAAGGAGTACGTATCGTAACAAAGATAGTCGGCAAGGGCAATAAAATATTCTCCAAAGGACAAGAAAAACTATATTGGTGAGTATCAGAAAATTATATGGACAGAGATGAAATAACAGCAATAATTTATTTAAATACAGTTTTGGCAATCATAATCTTTTCTGTCTATTACCTGATTTATCTATCAGTAAGTAATTTTTATTAGAATTATGCTTCCCTGTTTACTCAACTTTTATCTATTTCTTTTGTGCATTAATTTATATTGGTGCCAACTAACGTTTGTGCCTTTGAATCTGGATATTCTCTAAAGAACTTTCGTATAAATATTTTTTTCTCCAACTTTAATGATTACCTCAACATTAATAACTATAATTTATAGTTATAAAAATATAATTAACTTTCAAAATTAAAAGTTTTCCTATTCGAATTTTCCTACGTAACATTAAAATTGATATTTGGCGTGTTCACGGATAAATTATCAAGAAATGATTGCGCCTTACTTAGTTAGATGCTTGCATGTATGTGAGTACATCTGGCTGTGTGCATGAACATTATATACAGATGTACAGATACGTGATGGACGTCTTTTTTGAAAAAGGGCTTTATACTTTAGTATAAATAAACTTGTGTAAATTGGATTTCCAAAATGATTGGTTTCCGTTTTATTTTGAATAGTGTAACATAGACTGCCGAAGGCATGCGTAAATGCGTGCCGAAATATCCCGAATGCAAAAATTACGGAAGGAATTATAATAACCAAGTTCCACACAACAAAGACCAGGTAAATTTGGGAGCTACGTGGTTTAAATCTAAAAGAATTCGTTGCGCACGCTATTGTCTGATAAGTAGGCGTGCGTCATTTCGTCATAAAACCTTTCACAAATTGTTCGCATTTTCGACGAAAGAGATTTTATAATTTAACAAATATTGATTTTCAATCCTATAAGCCAACATCAGTATCATTCCCGTGGTTTCATGTTACACTGCTAATTTAAATTTTTTTGTGTTTTTGTTATTGTTGCAATATTTAACTGGCCTACGGTTTGCTCTTCTTGTTATCTACATCAATAATTTGTAGCCTAAATTCATTCAGCCCACAAAATTAAAGCAGATATTCGATAGTTTGCGCTTTTTTATTTACTATTATAGGTTTTCTCAGCGTTGACTTTAATGTATGCAGTTATCCTACTTGATGACTCGCAAGATATTATCAATTGTAACATAAATTTTATAACGAAAATAGCTGGTATTGAACGGATACAGGTGTCTATTAATCTAACTGTTTTGTGTCAATTTGAACTGCTCAGAAGACAATTTAAAATCAAGGACCTTGTATGATAAAAATAACAGCAAACTGTCCAGATACCGTAGGGCTATTTTGCTTGAAAAAATTAGACTTAACTGAAGGCAAGAAACAACGGAGTGAGAATTTTTCTTGTTTTTCTTGTAGCGAAAATCTCCCGATTCCAATATCTTAAATAAAGTTCTACAAGTATGTGGCTAATATCTGTTTCACGTAAATAAAGTTCTTCAATATAAATATGTAATGCCTCACTCTATTCCATGAATTTGTGTCATAATCCTTGATAGTAAATAATAGCTCGAGAGAGAACCAATAGGCAGACGACTGGCGATGTCCCCTACTTATAAATTTAGCGAGTTTGTTGTCTTCATATGCAATATCGAATTCCGGCTGCATATGCTGATCACTTGGATATTTTGTTTTTTAGAATTTATTGTGCGGTTAATTTAAATCAACCCTGCTGTGTACTTTTTCGGTGTTATTTGTGTACACGCCTTACATCGCCCTTAACCATGCATTTAGCTAAGCACTACCTTTCATACATCTGCCAAACGCTTTTAAAATGGTTAATTTCTTAATGGAATTCTTCTGTTAAAGCGCACTGTTTACACGTATTTTCCAATTAAGCACTCTGTTTAAAATATATCCATTTTGATTCGTTTCGCAATGAACGAATATTGTTTTGCTTAGCTATAAATGTCACATTTGCATTTTAATATTTATATTTTAATATTTATATATAACACGTTGGTTCATATAAGATCTGGAGCACATAACATAGTATGCATGGCCAAACGGTGTGATCTCATTGACGCATGCGTTTTATGCATAATGACTTCTCATTTGGGGGAGGGGATTGGGTCAACACCACATCACTATCTCATATTACTCAACCAATAATAGAGCGAATAAAAATTTTATTGTGAAGCTGGACATTGCATAATTAACTGATCTATGTTGTGACTAGCACTGGATTGTTTAGAGCTGTTTCCTTTATTGGAACTGTTCCGGAAAACGTTGTCGATATCCTTCATCGGTTCACCATTCATCACACTTCTTAGGAATAAACTCAACTCAAGCATCTCGAAAGTTTGTCCATTAGACTTATTATGAATGGTTGGCCGATGAGGGGTACCGACAAAGGTGTCCAAAATATTCCAAATAAAAGAAGCAACTTGGAACAATCCAGTGCTAGTCGCATCACAGATCAGGCAAATTATAGAATGTGTTGAATGTGTGGTTTTGGATTCCTGGGTAAAAATCCTTTAATCACGAAATGCGTATCCTAACGAAATTTAATATCTTGCCTTGTTGAAGTTATGAATTGATAAATTATCATTTTATACACGATATAGTCCAAGCTATTGCTGTAAATTTTAGATTATACTACCAAAGTTATATTATTTTACATATTATAATAATCATCATCATCCATGTGGGCGACAATGCATCAGTCTTAAACAAAGATACTTCATTGCTGCATAACAACGAAAAATGTCTATTCTTAAGCTCTATGATTAGACTATGTCAACCATTCTTTATAGAGATGGATAGATTAGATTCCGAGTTTTCACTCTCTTAAATGTATTCACATCCGATGTTTACCATCTGCCAGGCGCGTTCAGTTTCTGACCCCAGTTGCTATAGATAACTTGCTTGCTCAGCTTAACATTGTCCTCAGCGTTTGGCACACTTGTTCTCTTCGGCATTTAGCTGTGTTCACCAGGTGTGTACTGCGTAGCAAAATCCTAATCAAGGCTTCGCATGATATTGGTGAATCTCCATATTACCGGGAATTTTCTGTTTACCGTTGCCGATACGACGTGCTAGAGATCCCCGGTCGCCGTTGTGGAATATTTTACAGCTTCGGACCATTAATGGTCCGATTGCTAATGCAAATATTCTGGCTTGAATATAATTTTCGGCACTGCTTTATATTGAAATAAACATGGTTACGTAAATAGGGTTTCTTTTTAACTGAAGCTCTTTGATATTGAAGTTTGATAGACAATGGTTTTTAGCCCCGTGTGGACTCGATAAGCAAAACAACTTGTACGATGAATGATAGTTTTCTATTTCAACTGATAAATTTTCCCTAAGATAATGGCGCGAGGAATTGAAGACGTTACTCCACTGAGTATATGAAAACAATAATAACATTAATTCCTAAGTTTTAATGTGATTTTGAACGCAGAGTTTGTCAACTCGAATCTCCTGGTGACGCCCGATAAATCGAATCTTTCGAGATTTCAGGTTTTAGTAGCATCGTTCTAGCTGCCTTGGATAAGTTTTCTGTGCTAATTTTATTTGGCCCGCCCACTTCTCTGAACGTCAAAGCAATTTATTCACACAAAATCTATTAACGAACTTCTTGATTGACGACGAAACATGGCATATTAGCGATGTTTTTTCCACTATCTAGAAAGCTTAATGATCCACTGCTATCTTGCATTTCGGTTCAGATGGTTGTTAACTAAGTGTTAAGTTGCATAAATCAAGAATATAAATGACAGGTTAATATGTTTCCCGAGGTTTTCAGATTTTTCATCCTCGTTGCATCTTCTATTGGCTGGTGCGCAACCATAGAAGGCGAGTAGATGACTGCAACCAAAGAGATTAAACAGCGTTCTTGTGGCGGAAGAAATATGTTTCAATGTCTCTATCACTCGACTGCATGCCTAAATTCTCGAACGATGGACAAATGGGAATACCTGGCGTATTCAATCTTATATACACTGGATCTCTGCGTAAGGGACATTGACCTATATCTAAATTTATTTATTATTTTATTTTTTGATGTGGTCCTCTTTGTCCTTTTGTTAAAATGAATTTTTATCATGCTAAGTTTTGGCAAAAGTTTTGGTAGATTTGTTCCTGGCTCATGTGGGTTCATGCCTTTTCGATACAACCGCCACAGAGTTGTGAATAAATAGTAATTGACCATTTATTTGCTCATCGAATTATTCTTTAACTTCTCGTCATTACTATTGTGTATTTAATGTCTAGCACATTTGCCTGAGAGAAAATATTTTCTAGAAATACAGAACTGTTTTATTAGTTGACTTGCGTGAATTTGTTACCATAAACAATTTCTAGCGCCTAGCTCCGAATAACCATTAGCAGCGCTGTCTTTATTTTTTGCTGATTATAATATTGATCTAATACGCATAACTTTAGAAGATTCAATTTCACTTTACTCCATATTACTAAACCAAATATGTGCTTGGATTGAAGCCAGTAAGCTTGCGTCTCTTTCGTTCATGGGACTAACTTTTGTTCAAGCTGATTGTTCAATATAATCCAGGCTCTGTATGAATTAAATTGTTACTAGATAGGACAATAATATTACTTTCATAACTGAGATGATATATTTAATGATAAATTTATATGTTGTAGGTTTGTATTACTTGAAAAAATTATAATATTATATGTGGTTTAAACGAGCATATGCCTTTTTTGTACACTCAAGTGTAGTCAACTATTTACAGAATTTGAACTGAATATTGCAATAATATTTTCATTTAAAAATTTGGCAAAATGTTTGGCATCAGAAAAGTTTTGCAAAATATTTCGCTATTTCCTAAGGCCTAAACAATTTCTAAATGAATATATTGCGAAAATGAGCAATAAAATTGTAGTCCTATTTCGCGTAAGCGATTTCTGAGGCAGTCTTCCAGTCAATGCAATCAGCGTGTGTTAACTAGACGCGACAAGGATTGAACAGCAAATATTGGCCAGTTAGGAATGTTCCGCTTGTATGTTTGGCTTCTAGCGTTTAGCTAACAGTGGTATGCGCCTTGCCCACTTGATGATAGCGGTTAACTTGGCTGCACCGTTGGTGCCTACTGAAACTATTCATGTCAAATGTTTCATCGGCGTGGAGTGGAACCGCCAAAATTTTAAACACAGGATTTGATCCTAAGAGATATTGAGTAATGGTTCCATAGTGGCTTAAACAGCTTGCAAAATAAATAAATCTTTGAGATTGCCATTGTGATTTAATAAGCTGCAGATAAGAAATGCAAACCGCGGAGGACCGATAAAATTGACAAGAAATACTAAACACCCTATTTTAGTCCTTTTCAGATTAGAACAGTTCAAGCTATTGGTTCATATTTGCTCTACATCGGGAGATCACAAACAAATCATGATGAATATCAACATGTCAATATTGTCATAATATATGCTTTAAGTATGCCAGCGAATATGTTAGTTTGGACATATCAACAAACGCCGCTTCATCGTCGTGCATCTTCTTCTTTTGTTCTGCGAAGGTTGCGGATTATCATTCTGCTTTATATGCATAACGACGGGCAAGGCGATGCTACATACTCGTCCTCTTTATCAGAAAGCATGGGGATTGTCAGAAATTCCGATGAAATGGTATAAGAAGACCTGCTGAACATGATAATTTGTAGCTGAAATAAGACTTTTAACTGATTTCAACTTATATCGAAATCATTGGCGGAATTTCGTGCTTTTGTGTTAGTCTATGTCAAACTGTAGCCTTTCATTGATTGATTGATTGATTGATCGATTAATCATGCCTTTTATTGTGTCTGTTATGTGCTTTAAATGAGTTCAGTGGCTTTTGGGTTACGCGCAACTGCATTTATTTATTCTGTACTGACAAGAATGTAGTCAACTCTATTTGCCGTGGTTTTATTCCTGACTTTGCAAAGCACAATTGAATTAGCATGAGACTTAAAGTCTGATATCTATTTTAAATTTCATGCTAAATGTAGAGCAGTTGCTAGATATCACCCTATGAGACGTATATAGAAAATGCTGCTCTATGACCTATAAAAATACTATCTTCAGAAAGATGAAAACACAGGCGCTGTTGTAATTCTCTATTACATTTCTCTACTAGTTTTCGCATTTTTCTTTATTGTACTGCTCTATTGTAAATTTGTTATATTTTTACCAATTGTGTATGTCTGTAAAGAACGAGATTTTATGCTCTGCTGGTTATGGAATTACGCTTCAAATATTAATCGAAATGTTAATGTTCAGCCAAAGAGTATTTAATTACGTTCAATGAAAGCTGTGTTCATAGTTCCAGTGGTTCAGCAACAGAACAATTAGGAGACAGGGCTTAATCTGGTTAATAATATTCTAATGAAATATGCTCATCTGAAGTCCACTTTACTGGAGACCTCGATCTCCGTTAATTGGTGCTTTATGTAGGCTAAGAGGCTATGATCTGTACCAAAACTCACTAAAATGAGAAGTACGTATAGTATCCTTGAGATGAAAATTAGCAAGGTTCTACTATCGTTCTTTCTGCAGTTTGTTAGCTACTCATAAGGTAGGATCCCACTCTATGAACCAAATATTTTAGAGCAAAACGACTGCAATCTATTTTACGTGCACAGCTAGTATGCATTTCGTGAAGCGCTTAAGCAAAGTAACGTCTATTTCGTAGTTAAACATAATCTTGGACGGCTGATTTGTCCGAAAAAGTAATAATAGTTGACCACATATATCGGTCGTTTAGTTCAAGCATGACGGGGTATGTAAAGTTGGTTCACATTTGGGACACCCGTCTGAAAAGGCTTGATCCGATTCCATTGCTCTTAACGAATTATTTAAAGGTTAATTTCTGTAAAGTATTTTAATTAAATATGCAAAATACTGCCACCACGAAAATAAGCTGGAGAGTATTTATCAACTTTATTATGGATAGTATGAGTTTTCTGTATTTGTACTGTGGAGTAACAACACATTTTATGCGAGGAGTTACAGCTCTTGTTTTATGCATACAAAAACAATAGGTCTACTTACCACCTGTACATAAATGCTAACCAGTTTTATATTATAAAATAACAACCGCGAGCTGCATATATTGACGCCTTTCAACCTCCCACGTAAGATAATCTGCGCAAGGTTGAAATCGGACTAAATTGGATCAAAGAAATATAAGCATATATATATATATATATATATATATATATATATATATATCGTTTAAAAAGCTGGGATGCAATTCTTGCCAATTTAGTACCATCAAATTGCATCTGATCGGAATTTCAGCTGACAGAATAACACGCAACTTTGATTATAATAATTGTTATCACCACCCGCGCAACCAATGTTCGTTTAATTATATAAATGCGATTTTTCTGTTAGACTCTTGCCTTCATCGAAATCAGTCACCATATTTCGCGGTAAACATGACATCATTCAATTAAATATATAATAATTATATATTGTTTGTTTCGGAGTACTGATATATGCCACTATGTATTGGGTGTTGCGCACGTAGTAAAAAAATTGTTCGAAATGGACCAGAAGCATAAACCAAAGTCCACATGAACAAAAGGTATAATCTCTTGTACACATTCGTTTCGTGCTTATTGGCGACTCTGCAGTAGGAGCCGGTACTACACCCTATACCGACTATATCTTTAATCAAGGAATTTTAGAATATTTTTGGTAGAATTTCATGTATGCATATACGTAAGCAGTAGTCCAGTTAATTTTTTATAATCTTCGACAATGCAACGTCAAAGCCAACTCACTTTATATAATATATACCGTAAATGCTTCCAAAACTATGGGAATAAAACCTAATACACAATTGCATACATATTAGTACTCCACAAGAAGCAGTATTAACTATTATATATTTGATTGAATGATATCATGATTTCCACGAAATGTGATAACTTAAATTGATCAGGGCCAGAGTGTATGGATTTGCTAGAGTGAGAGGTGTTCAGAAGTAGTTTTAATTTTCCATTTTGATGAAGTTTAGTATATCTTGAAATCCACTATGTTGGTACCATATACCGACTCAGCAACCATAGTGTTTGTATCGGGTACTGACACCACAACCACAGTGTCGGTACCCTTTACAGACTCAATATACAATATATATATATATATATATATATATATATTTATATATATATATATATTTATATATATAGTGAGTTGGCATTGAAGTCGCATTGTCGAAGACCTTATATGTATTAAGCTTTTATACATATTTGTATATTATTTTGTACTATTAAATTATCCAACATTCCTCACCGAAATATATAGTTCGTATAGGGAGTAGTATCGGCTCTTATTGATGAATTGCTAATAAACGTATGTGTACCTGCGATCGTACAGTTCGTTATTGCTGAATTTGGTTTATCATTCTGGTCTTATTTGAACTAAATTTTTACTAAGTTTGCAACGTATAATTCACATATGTTAATAAGCGTTTTGCAGCTGACTTTAATTTTGCAAGTTATTCACTTAAGTAATTATTGACTGCGCGAGAGCCGATAAATATTTAAATAGGGTTTTTGGACTTGTCTATATTATGCGAATAGATGAGAAATAGGAATGATATTTATATCAAGTTCGAATAATTGACTTAAATAGTTATTACCATCAAACGTACAATCAATGTTCGCTTTATTGGTCAAATTATTTATTTTACTATTCGAATTAAGAGTAAAAACATTTATATGGACAAAATAAATATTTTGAATGTAATATTATTGCAAAACCCATGCACATATAAATAAAATAACTAAAATTACCGTTATATACATATTTTGGTTTGATTCTCATGATTCCATTTGCCGTTGTGCTTTTTACAATTTCATGGAATGTCGAACCCTGTCGATATGTGTAACTTGCTGCTTTCTTACTTTTTTATGTGAATGATTAAAAATATAAGGTTATTGTTTATTTCAAATATGCAAGCTTAATTTGAAAACTTGTTAATTTTCTAGTTCACCTGTCTGTGATGCAAGTATTACTATGAGGCACCAAGGTTGAAACGCCGATGTTGCCTTGCCTTAAAGCTGACTTTGCCATAATAGTGTTGTGTTGTGATTTAAACTTTCTCACTTCTGTGTTTTATCTCGATACATGTAGTCATAGTAACTAGGTCTTCCACCTCATAAATCTCTCGAATAAATTGAGTGCCTAAATATTTATTTTTGTCATTATTTAAAAAAAAATTAGGTTTTATGCTATGACTCTTATGGTTAAATGGCAGTGAAGCATTAGTTAATAATGGCTATTGTATTGATGCGAATGACGATGGTGATGATGATGATGAAACGTGTCAGAAATTGACTTTGTCGTGGTCAGTAATTCAAAACGACTTGTAAAACCGTGACGGGGAAGTTTAATTCAAAAACCTAAACAACAGATGCGTTATTTTTAACATTGCGCATATATAAAATCATCTTCTCTAGGTACAAAATCAAATCGTATAATGAAGTAAATAGTTACGAGTGACTCAGTTATTAAGATTTAAAATATTACTAATGAGGTCTATCGCAAGAGTCAGAAAACCAACATTTATATCCTGAATTTTCCTTGTAGTATCAGAGGACCGAAATTTTTAATGAATTAATTATGTCACTTAACTGCTGCATAATTTATTCATAGTTATATTGGTAAATTTTATTTCAACGGAAATAGTCATTTGAAAAAAAACTCCCACAAAGAATCATCAATTGATCATGTTAAGCAGACTTTAATATTATTTTCAATCCGTGGATCTATATTCAACGAAGCCTTTTGTGTTATAAATGATCGATACATTTGGAAATACGCTTTTCTGATCAATGAGCTTTACTTTATTTTATTTTATGCCAACATATATCTCACGCAGACTTCTCTTTGTTTCCTTTTGAGTATACCACTTGGTAAAAAATAGTTGAACGAAACACTAGCGTTCACCACCAGCTGTACTCAGAAACAGATTAACTCACATAAATCTAGTTATGCTGTAAAATTGTTCAATTCTTCCCAAACCTATAAATAGCTTCATTTTTAAAAACCAAATTTTTAAAGCATATTTAAAAAACGAATGATACTGAGATTTTTGCTACGAACAAACTGTGTTACTTGCCGTGAGGGATGGGCATTGCTTGATAACCTACAACATCTGCTATCGTTAAACATAAGCATAAAAACCAACTATGTACTTTTAGTTATGGTTACATTCTTTCCTTTACTTTGTAATAATGGAACTGTGCCAATATTCATGTATATTAAATGTATTTGATATTTAAAAAATTAGTATAATTTGCTTTTCTACAATGAGAGCTGTGTATCGATTTTTGAAGACATTACTTATACATTGCGATTTGATAACCAGATTCCGATGTGCTTTGTCTATCACGAAGGACGGTCGAAACGAGTCTTCTTTTGTGATTTATTTCCACATATTCAGCATCGGTTAAGCAGATTTCTCCGTCATCTATTGCTGGTTTACATAATGACGTTGATATAATGAAAAATACTAAAATGTTTTGTAAAAAATCAACTTTGTGTTAACGGTCAGCCCAATATTGTCTCATTGTTTATATATATATATATATATATATATATATATATATATATATATTCTTATAATTAGGAAAACAACACAAATAACAAAGTGGATAAGGCCATTTATTTCGTGAATACTAATCATCTCTTATACAATCATACATATATATACATTTTGGGTTTTCAATTGATTATGCTAGTGGTAACAAATCTGACTCGTTTTTACTGCTGTTTCTTGTTTTGGCTGGTTGGTGAGTGTGTATGCGTTTTTGTTTGTGTGTATGCGTGTTTGCATGTAAAGGTCATTCTCGCAGTATTGCAAAGTGATGTCTGAGATCTGGTCATTATTGTTTTGATGGCTTGAGAATTAACTATTTGTGCGCATTGTTCACTGTTACATGTACGAGTGCTATTTTCCCAGTGTAGTTGATCGTTTCAAGGTGATCGTAACAATCATAAATATACTGTGTTAAATTAAAAAGGCATGGATATATATATAAATGAGAACACACCACTTATTCCATGGAATAACATTTATTAATAAATCTTATTTCTGCCAGTATCTACAGCCAAACTTGTGGTGAAACAACTTGGCTCCCCGGCAGTGAATTAGTCACTACTATTGTGCTTATAACTTTCGTTTGAATACTAACTGCTTCAAGATTTCACAGAATTATTCGCAAAGAGAAATATGGCAAACTCCAACTTCAGCATTAGTCATGTGTAAGGCAAAGATAATATGGTGCATGATAGTTTATCTAGCATTGGAATAAATTCAATAGTCAATCATAATGTCAAACTATCACTAAGGGAAGGTATCTAGACGAAAAAAATCTGATAAATAACTCACATCATGGCAGCAAATGCACCTTGATAGTTTCAAACAAGGCGATGGGAAGGTCATCTTTGTGTGGATGGCATGAGAATTTCGCTACAAGAACGCTATTTTTGGTCCACAATTCAACGAGATATTACCGAAAAGGTTAAAGCATACCGGTTGTGTCAAATCACATAAGTCTTTAATCATACTCACTCAGATTTTGGCCTTTTCGAGCTGCCTAACGCTAGTTTTAGATTTATTCATGTTGACCTAATCACTCTGACTAAAGTAAGTGTTTTCGTTATTGAATGAAAATAATTGATCGACACACAAGATGGCTTGAGGTAATATCACTAGTTGGTCAAGACGTGGTGACCATTACCTATGCATTCTTGCTACACTGGAAGAACCGGACGTAGTAGTCACTGATCAAAGTCCAAATTTAATGACACGCATATTCAAAGATAACTTAAAATTCCTGGGAGTTTGACGTGCGAAGAACCACATCATTCAATTCCAAGTGTAGCGGTCTTGCTGAACGAGTCCATCACCAGTTAAAGGCGGCGCTATGCGCGTCTAGTGAACAGCCCGACTGGCTTACTCGGCATGCGATCAATATATCGCGGTAGCATAAAAGCACCATTTGCACAGGTCACTTTTGGTTACAGTCCACAATTTCTGGCAGAATTAATGAGCGGTTTTGAAAATATTGATGAAACACCAGCGGCGGAAGTTACACGAAAGAGACAGCGTGGTCTAAATAGTCTGCGTGCGCAACCAAAGAGAGGACACCATCCGCCAATATATATTTCGAAAGCGTTAAACACATGCAAGCAAGCCTATATCCGAATACGCACTGTTCAGTCGATATTACAATCAAAGTATACCGGACCTCATCCGTTATTCAAGCGCGGTCCGAAGTTATTATTAATTGATTTTAATGGAAATCATAAGCCAGTGTCCATTGATCGATTGAAACCTGCATTTGTGTTCCGTGACAGGACAACAATGAGAACGGATTGTGATAATAATCAAGAACAAGAGCCACAATCGTGTCAAACTCAACGAGTACTTCAAAGCCTAAAGAGTAAATTCGCATGACAGAAACTACATAAGAGCACACTGTAGACATTTGATCAAGACTCCATTCAAGAGTAAGATTTAAATTTAACGTAGAAGACGTCAATTTTGGCGGCAGGTGATGCAGCACGGCTATGTTCAGAGTTACTTTATTCTTATCTGTACAGAACACTATTTTCAGTTTTCCTGTTTTGTTTGTAGACCGATTAAAGTTTAGAGTCATTTTATTTTTGAATGTACAGATTACTATTTTCAGCATATTCAAGTTCGTTATGGTAATAGTGCTCATTTTTTACATTCGGTCATTTTTCTAAAACGATAATTTTCGTTTGTTTAAATCATTGTTAACATTATTTACAATTTGTTATCAACGCAAAATATGATTAATATTCAAAGAGCTATTTGATTACAAAAGGATTATATTTTCAATAAATGATGGAGTGTGTTATCATGAGAATTGGCATTCTTACTGCGTTCATCGAGGAGACAATAATATTGACTTGTTGGCAGCGTTATATATATATATATATATATATATATATATATATATATATCGAAAGCTCAGTGCGGTATATTTCAAGAATGGGTCGGTTACTAAACAAATAAAAATACAAATGTCTTTTAAAATCAATAAATCTATCGACGTTGACGTAGTTTTTGTAATGGTAAAGTATGAATGTCGTTGTAACTAAATAATCAAGTTCGTTATAATGATACAATCGGAACGGTGAGAACTATCACTGACGATTTCTTAGGTATTTATAATGAAGGCGACTAGTGCCGCAACGTGCACAGTAGTCTAGTAAAATATTTTCCATATTGTGCACAGCCGGCTCGAATTTGCCTCTGATAATTGAAAGATAATGAAATACAATCCAGTCATTATAATTCAATTCGCCCTCACCTTCAAATAGAAATGGATTCTAGTTTACAATAACAGATCATGGCTTAAATATTGAACGAATATTTGGGCAGTGTCACTAACAGGTGATCGCTTGAAACAAAATCTGTCCAATTAAATTGATTTACAGCTTAACTTTGCATGCAATACGCGTATTCTACAGCGTGAGTTTTGGATTGTGTTGCTCTGAGCCATATATCACTTAATTCAATTCATTCAGACAGCACTTCGGGCTGCTGCTGGAGAATTGCTTAAATGATTATTAAGAGGATCGCCATTTTAATCCCATGTAAGTTTTGTGTGACACCAAAGATATATATATATATATATATATATATATATATATATATATATATATATATATATATGATTTTCATTAAATTATAACGGCAGGATTTAATTTTATTTATGTTTATTTAAGTATAGAATAAGCATTGCCCAAAAGGAAAACGCAAACTGAATCGTCCTCTTTAGACACATATGAAGTAGTAGACAAATTTGCCATGGCCGACATCTGAATCAGGGTGTATTTGACTCAGAATCTGGAAACTCATTCAATTTATATTAAACAACAATAAGCTTACAAAGCCCTAAACTAGAATGTGCACATTTCCGTTATGTTGTGCATGTGTATATGCGTGTGTTTATTATCTCAGTAATTATATCGCTTTTACTTCATTGCGCAAATGTTCAAATTAATGTAGGATTGATTTCTACACTAAGACCACAACACTAAATTTTATTTTACTTATCATAACCAGGCAATAATTAATTCAATATTTAGTCCCTCTCCTTAACTTAATATGAACGTACATTTTTACATGTTTTCACATGCGCGTGAGTTTAATGACCACCATCCCATTTAAATTTCTACAGTCTAACCTTGCATTGTACATCTAACAGTGACATGACAATTTCTGTAAATGTCAATATTTGCTTATCTGGATGTTTACCAGTTTGTAAGTGGTCTTCAAATACACAAGTGACATGTTTGCTAGGCCAAGTAGAACAGTTGCTTCACTGTGACCCAAAGATAAAAAAATGTAAACAGCGAAATGTGAATATCAATTTCAAATGTGGTCATTGCCAAAGAGATTAACAATGAATCTGTCAGTCCTCCTTCTTTTGCTTATACCTAGATTCAAATTGGGTCTTTCTAATTGGAATAAAAACAGAGCAACGAAAGCTGTGACCATGCCTCATCTATCATAGCAGGCTTTATTTTTCTAACATTTGTACATATATATATATATATATATATATATATATATATATATATATTCTTTGTTGGAAACTAATATACGTGCATTTATTTATCAGGTGTTGCACAAATAGTATGCTAAAGTCAGCATTGTAAAATCTTATTTACAAAAGCGTTTCGTTCTTACTGGCGACTCGTCAGTGAGAACCGGTATTACGTTTCATACCAATATTTGGTCAAGAAGTATTGGACAGTTGGACGATGCAATCTCTTATACGCAAATGTAGTCAAGCAGTAATAGATACAACTTCATTTAAAGTCTTGGTGTGATGCAACCTCAAAGCCACCTCACTTTACATAATTTTTACCGTACCTGTGGAGAGTACCAGCACTAGGGTTTTTGCAGTATGATTATATAACTAGTATATTTTTCATTGAATTAAGTCATGATTACCACGAAATATGAGAACTGCTGTCAGTTGAGGTCAGAGAATAAGGATTGGCTGGAATAGCAGGTGTTCAGAATTAATAGTTGCACTCAAATTTTGTGAATTTCTCATGTGTAACTGGGATTAAATATTTTTTCATGCCAAATTTGGCATACCATTCTGATTATACTTGAATTAATTTGTTACTAGGCCAGTAATACCCCACACATCATTTAAGAATTGTTTTATACTGCTATTTCTGATGGATTGGCGAATTCATTGCAATTATTAAACGACAATTGATTACAATAACGTTTTGTTATGTCGTTCGTTCGGCTAAATACCAAAGGGTTTATTTTTTATTTTTTCCTACAACAATTTGATTAGTCCGGTAAATTATTATAATCAAGGTTGCGAACTTGATATAAACACCAGACCCATTAAGTAAATACATTGGTCAGGATAAACTAAGAGTTTTATAGTGTAGAAAGGGCAATTCATCCAGTAGACCGGTTTTGACCTTATTGGGAACTCATCATGTACTGGCCAGAATTTGCAGCGGACAGGATACGAAGCTGGGCACGTCTGGTTTGGAATCTGGTGCTCTAACCACTGAGCAATCCTGCCGCACACTACACACAATTTTTAGTCACATAATAACTAATGTAACTCGGTTAGTTTCTTTTTAGGTAGAGCTCGTTTGGCATTCATTTACATCCAAAGTTCCAACTAACCATCCATAATTTGTCATTACTGATCAGACACCACACTGGATTGGGAAGTGGTATTGAAATGTACATTTATGTAATCAAACGAACATTGGTTGCGTGGGCGATGAGACCAATTATTATAATCAGGTTTGAGAACTTGATATGAACACCAGACCCACTAATTACTTACATATGTCAGTATAGACTAAGAATTGTATAATGTAGAAAAGGCAATTCACCCATTAGATCGGTTTCGTCCTTATTGGGAACTCATCATGTACTGGCCAGAGTTTGTCGCGGACAGGGCTCGAACCTGGTCACGTCTGTTTCGGAATCTGGTGCTCTAACCACTGAGCCACCCTGAATGGATGGTTAGTTGGAACTTAGAGTGTAAAAAGATGCCATATGAGCTCCACCCAAAAGAATGAAACTAACCGAGTTACATTATTTAGTATATGAAAAAAATTGTGTGTAATGTGCGGCATGGTGGCTTAGTGGTTAGAGCACCAGATTCCGAAGCAGACGTGCGCAGGTTTGAGCCCTGTCCTCGGCAAATTCTGGCCAGTACGTGATGAGTTCCCAATAAGAACGAAACCAGTGTGCTGGATGAATTGCCTTTTCTACACTATTCAACTCTTAGTTTATCCTGACCAATGTATGTACTTAATGGGTCTGGTGTTTATATCAAGTTCGCAACCTTGATTATAATAAATGTTGTCACCGCCCGCGCAACCAATGTTCGTTTAGTCCGGTAAATCTTCATGATGTTTTGTTTTGTCAGACTATAGTCATTTTCTACCTAGCAATAGTAGGCTTACAATCTTACTATCTTGATTTTTACATTGTATCACAACATTTCTTAAAATCAAATTTGCGGGTGTGACGTAAAATCAAATATGTATTCGCATATGAAAGCATGAAAATTAATCTCTATATTTTTCTCTCTCTCTCTACTCTATTCCAGGTATTATGGTAATCGAGGAATCGCTATATAAAAGTACACAAAACATATAAATATAGTCGTAAATTCAAATAAGAAAACCTTATTATAAAGTATATAATTCTCATAGCCTGTTGATCTAAAGAAATAATGTTAACTGCTAGCTACTAACTGAGCGACCCAACTAATAAGCACCCAAATTATCTGCATCTAAGCGAAAGTCAAACAGGACAACTGGTTTATCAGTGGGCGTTCTAAATAAAACCGATAAAATTTTTCACGATAATAACTAAAAAAGCACTAGAACAACTATGCACTGATCTAGCTAGGCAGTCAACTCTTTCTAGCTGCACTACTACACCTTCCTCAACATCGGATGATATTCCGTAGTGTACAGCTAGGACTAAACCACGGTTAACATCCGTTGACCATTCCGACTATCTATCCTCTTCGGTCGTCATTATGTATGCTATCATTTACTAGCAGCCGAGACGGTAGCTTCAATGTCTAGTATGTTGCTTGTCTCTTCTCAACGATGTTTTATCAAAACAATATTTAGCGCATGGTTATTAGATCAAACTGCACGAATAAAATACCCGTAAAATCCACCATGTTGACGCTGCTTGTCATTTATCAATGGAGATAGTTCATCTTATTTCTTGGCAGTCGGTTATTAGCTTAATTCCGCGTATACCATACCAATACCAGCCAACAGGTTTGCTGCGTCTTTATCTAAATTCATCAATTCTTAGAGAACGGTTGCCAACTTTACCGCAACGTGCAGAAATACCAACCACCATAGTGAAGCTGGTTGTTCTTTTTACCGGACTCAATTTGGAGCACAGAACTAAACAATGGTAGCAAGTGAAATTTGAACGAATCAGAATCGGAAACTTGCTCAAATAAAACAGTAAGAACATTAGATTTTGTAAGGTTAACTTACAGATGGCGGAGGTAGGATAATTAACGATCTCTTTCGCATTGCCTTCTCAAATATCTACTAATAAACATATCATTATATATAAATTGGAAAGCAAAACAAGATAGAAATATGTGAACATAGAGAGAGTGTGAAAAACAGAAACCAATCAAATTGCGTGTGTCACATCCAGTTCAAGCTCAATGCTTGTACGTGCTTCTTCTGCTTACATAAATCCGGCTGCAATTTGTTTATCCATAAGGCTTCGTATGTGGCTAGCTCCCTTTTGTTTTTGCATTTAGTAATTACTTTGAATACTACGTCTGGAGAACATACGTGCGATGTTTCGATGATGTGTTGCGCAATAGCAGACGTGTATTCACCATTTGATTTAAAACAGGCGTTAAAGTTGCAATGTTCCCTCATTCGAGTAATTAACCGTCTGGTCGATCGGCCTACGTAAGTTGATCGACAACTTGCGCATGTATATTGGTAAATAATATTTGATATCGACATTAACGGCTGTTTCTCTTTGATTGCTGGTAAAGGCAAGTGTGTTACCCTAAATAACACTCGTAGTTTGCTGCATTAAATGTGCGTGTTAATGCTGCTTCAACTTTCTTTTGTGCCATTCGGGAAACTGCATCCCCTTTAAATGGGATATTTAGGTAGACTGTTTTCTTTTCTGGCCCATAATACGTCTGTTTCTGTTTGGTTCCACTTTTAATAATTGATTCAGTTAATTGTCTGGGATAGCCATTAGACATTAAATCGTTAATTGCTTTATTATATTCATTTTCTTTAGAATCTTGACTAACCAACCTGTCAATTCTTGAAAAGCAACCACGAACTGTTGATAATTTATATTGAAATGGCACAAAACTGCTGTAATGCAAATACTGTGCAGACCATGTTGGTTTATGGTAAATTGTTCTGTTTAATTTACCATTAGTTTCTTTCTTTAATAGTACATCTAGGAAAGGCAGACAGTCATCTTTCTCGTGCTTTGACGTGAAGCCGATATTCTTATGTGCTTTGTTGAAACATTAAAGCAATGTTCGTGATTGCGACCTGTTCTTAAGTACAAGAAATATATCATCCACGTACAGTATATATTGAGCACATTTACTTATGTCACTCTTTAATGATGTATTTTCTAGGTGCCCTAGAAAAATCTCAGCCAACATTGGAGATAAGGGGCTTCCCATTGCGACACCATCAGTCTGTTTGTAGATGTTTCCATTAAAACGAAATCGTACGTCTTTCGTGCATAATAAGATAAGCTTGCGTAGAGTGTGACCTGGCACCGGCGATGGTAATATATCGTGTTCTACCGCTTTGACTATAATGTCAATGGTTTCATCAATTGGAACATTTGTAAACAAAGACGTAACATCAAAAGATACCATAATCTTGTTTTTAACATTTATATCTTGAATTTTGTTTACAAACTCAAACGAATCGGCAACCGAATGATTACCTAGTAGTTTACGTAATGGTTCAAGTAAACGAACTAGCCATTTAACTAGTGCATGAAACGGAGAATTTACCATTGATAAAATTGGCCTCATAGGACAACCTCTTTTGTGTGTTTTGGTAATCCGTACATTATTGGTGTAGATGATCCAACTGGCTTGAGCTTCTGTGCAGTGGCCTCATCAATAAAACCGGCATCTGTCAAAATCTTAATTTCATTTATTACTTTGCGCTCCACCTTGTCTATTTCATCTGATTTATCGTCTAGACGTGTGAATTTTGTATTGTCATTTAACACGTTTTCCATCTTTTGTACGTAGTCAGATTTGTCCATTATAACTGCGCTCTTTCCTTTATCAGCGCGTAGTATTTTGATGTCTGCATTTCTGCTGATACCTCTAAGCGCATTTAGATGCTGCTTTGTCAATGCACGCTGTTCTGCAATTAATGCAGCTAAACTACGAGTACATGAGGGAAACAAAGTTGCCTTTACCAGCAATCACAGAGAAACAACCGTTAATGTCCATATCAAATATTATTTACCAATATACATGCGCAAGTTTTCGATCAACTTACGTAGGCCGATCGATCAGACGGTTAATTACTCGAATGAGAGAACATTGTAACTTAAACGCCTGTTGTAAATCAAATGGTGAATACACTTCTGCTATTGCGCAACACATCATCGAAACATCGCACGTATGTTCTCCAGACGTAGCATTGTGACCAGAAGGATAAACCAAAGGCAGCTTGAACGGAAAGTATAGTCTCATGCACATTCGCTTCGTGCTTACTGGCTCCTACTGATGAGTCGCCAGTTAGCACGAAAGGAATGTGCATGAGATTATACTTTCCGTTCATGCTGCCTTTGGTTTATCCTTCTGGTCACAACTGAACTAATTTGCTACTAGGTTCGCATCACCTGATCTATTAACTTATTTTGTGATTATCTTATCGTTTCAATATTTATTACTTTTTTTCTTACACTTGTAGTGTGCAACACTTATCAATGAAAGTTTACATTACATATCGCTACTCTTGACAATATTATTCTGCTCTTTCTCCAGTAGATAATTTTATAATTCACCTTGATGGCCCTTTTATGTTTTTACTTCTTAACCTAATGCAGATTAATATTTTACTAACTCGTGTATTCATCCTAATAGGTATTTGCGACTGGTGTGTTCATATTATATTGCCGCGATCTCACCAGGGAGGTCACTAGTAAATACTTTATTTAACAAAGTGTGTGTCAAAAAATGAGCTTGACGTGTTTATATATGAATCGACATTATTCACTTTATAATAATAATAATCACGTATATAAACTTTCAGGTGCAGTTAATAATATTTAACTGATTACTTCATCGTTCTAATCACACATTCAAAGATTAAGCTTATCTAATATATCGTTATTATTTGCTATGAAATGACTTGCTTTATTAGCTTGTTTCGAAGGTTTTTGATGGGAGGTGGACTAATGAAGGATACCGACAAAGTTATTGGAAATATTTCCATCGAAGCAGTTGATCGGAAAATATAATTTGTTGTTTACACCAAAGATCAGATAATTTGTTATGAGATTACTGTAATTTACTTGGAAGAGTTTATGCGATCTCACATATTTTAACGCACATATACATGACGTCCAGTTATCAGGTGAAAAGTCGGTTATACTTACGAGATCAACCAGTGATTATAAATGAAATTTACCACTTAACTTATGTGCGATGAGATTACCGCTGTCAAAAGGATTCCGGAACCAGACCAATAAAAATTCGGACGTTAAAATCCTATTTCATAAAATCAGGACCAGGTAATTATTCAGCACACATTTTAATTATTGGTAACAGAGAATTTTGCTCAATTCAAATATTAAATCACCACCAAGTGGTAGGCTGCAAATTAGACTGCTGTTATGCACCAAAAATTTGTCAAGATTAAATTTAGCTATTTTTAATGAGAAATATTAAAGATATTAAGAGAGTTTGACGAAATCTTTTTTACAAAACGTAGGCTCACAGCTAATGTATTATAGAAAAAACTGATATTACATTGGTCATTGAAATAGAATAAAACAAGTTTTACGTTACCATATTTTGCCAAGCTGATAGCAAACTAGTTTTGATATTCGATTCTTTTGTTTCAATATTTCTGGCTACTAAACTATTTACAGCAGGATGATATTTTAAAAGTATTTCTTATTCTGACTGAGATGAATATAAATGTGTTTTATTAGTCTATCCAACGTGAGAATGAATAATTTGAACAACATAAATACTAAATAACTTATTTTTAATAACATATAGTTTCATTTAATAACAAAGTGATACTACAAATCGTTTAATTTTAGAACGAATTTTCAACAAAACAGTATAGGCACTTAAAATCTTTATTTTATACGGGGTTACTACGATAAATAACTACAATTATTGTCCTTTAAAGTATTGTATAAACGTCGTACTAAACAAAGGGAATAAATAAACGGTGTTTTGCTATCGAAGTGAATGAAAACGGTTGTTGTATATCTATTTTAAGTATGCCAAACATAAATTCCCACGGACGAATTTGCAAAAACCTTACATATACTGTCCGGAATCTGTTTCGCCTTACTTATTCGTTCGATTTATTATAAACATACAAATTATTTAGTAGTGTATACATTTATATTAAGTCCAAATAGAAAGAAAAGTACACTAAATTTATTGGATCGTAGCTTTGATAAATATACAGAAGACTGAACCTCATATGGCATGATGCAGTGACGTCCCAGTGTCATTTTTCCTGACATTTAAAAATGTTGAATTGGGTCCTTACAATCTTCGCTTTCCATTATGCTTTAAATTAGAGATGTGCCCACAGCAGCGTTTTCGTTATGTCTTATCGATATATGCATACGCCAAAAATTATGAATTCAGTAATCTACAGCAATTATCTACAAACAATCGATCACAGGCACAACTCCAACGTATTGTGAAGTTCGAGATTGATTTCATTGTGATTTTATCTTTTACGTAGAGCTGAGGAACTTTAGTGATGTGTGTAGTAAAACATAGGCCATCTGTAAAATAATGGAGAGCTAATATTTCTGAGGGTCTCTTCGTCTTTACATTTTAGGTTAATATATGCTAATTTTGAGACAATTGTGCATGCATTCTAAACAGGGGTTTTTAAAAAAGTAATTTGGTTTTTGCACGTCAAGGAAATATGGATAGCAACCATTATTGATAGAACGTTGCGTAAGAAAATGTGGACTGGACAACTGTTCCACACAACCTATTCAGCTATATGCTTTAAATCAAGTTTGCAGGCTTGAAGTAAACACCAATCCCATTGTATTTAACCAGTCGTCGAACAACATAACAAAACTACCGCCAGCCGCAACGCACTGACGCGTTTCGACCTTCCTTGATCATCATCAGCTATATAGTGTATTTGTGATGCAGTGGTTGTTACTATTGATAAATAACCAATAAGCAAGTACACTATTCGTCAATGGGAGTACTTGAATTCGTGCTAATTTTGGCGTATTCTCTTTGTTTTATATTAACTTGCCTGTTACCTGGAATACCATTTCTAATGCATAAATTTGTTAACATCTACCTGGAAAGCAACTACAGTATTTTTAAAAACGTTTTAAAAGGAATTAACTTATTGTTCTGTATCGAAATGTCAACAGATTTAAATTTAATTTATTCGTGAATATGAAACAAAAAAATCACGTCTTGTAAGAGCCAGAATCAGAACTTCCGTGATATGAGTCTCTATTTTAAATGTGAGAACAGCCAAATATTGGCCACAGATTTCACGAACGGTTTCAAAATTGGTCAGTACACGAGGTAAGCTTCACATTTTGTGATGATGTACGCGTGGGATATTCAAACGCAAGACATTTTTTGGCGGTTAGTCACTCTTTTGATTCCAATGTCTACCCGACTTTTTATGTAGGTAACTCATAACAAAATCTAATTCAAGCAAGTTGCGACGTGGGGTGTTAGAAGGTGCTCTAATCAAATTTTATCCAGTAAAATGTGTTCAAAATGGAATAAAACCTAAGAAACGAAAGTGTATTAATCATACTACACTACAAACTGAAATACTTCCGAGTAGGAAAGGTACAGGACAGCCATTGAAAACGAAGGGATAATAATTGATAAATTACAAGGTAGTATGATCTATTTTAAAGTGCACCGCAAGGCTTAACAATGAAATGTGGTGTACTTCAGCAAGAGTAAAATGGGAATTTTACTTAGTTTCATAGCCATTATTTGAAAAATCGATGACAGAAAGATTCAACCAGTCAACAAAAAAAAGGGGTAATCCGTTTGACTTCTCTATACCTTAGTCAAGTAAATGCCAAAGAGAAACAATAACACATCCTTGAACTATTTGGTATCTTAACAACGACTTAATGGTATAATCTTCTGTAAAATTCAAAGACTGAAAAGAAAGACTGACGAAAATGGAAATACAACGTACATTCACAATGTGGTGTAGAACATAATATAGTCAAAGATAACATAGCATATAAAAGATTAAACTGTTTAAAGCAAGTCCATACGATTAAAGAAAATAATATTGTATTTAAAGATTACATTGATGAAGGTAAGTAATTGTGCATGATCAACATAAATACTCAAAATATCCGATTTGATGTCAAGTAAAGACAGCCTCTAGCAACAATATTTTGACAGAATAAAAAAAGAATCTTGGTTTGATCAACTATTGTTTTTTTATGTTCTCACTGAAGGACAAAGCTTCTTATTGCGTTAAACATAACAATAGACTTGTATACCTCTTCGAAAGTAAATAGTTTTAACTGACGTTATGCGTAGATCAGTTACTATAATAATTGTTGCGATCTTCATATAAACACCTGACCCATTAATTACTTACTTTTGTCTGAATAATCGCAAACTTGATTATATTAATTGCAGTTTATACTCAAAAAATGTAAGTAGTTAATGGGTAAGGTGTTTTTATCAAGATCGCAACTTTGATTTTAGTAATTGTTATCACCGCCCGCGCAACCAATGTCCGTTTAGGTCTAGATCAGTTGTTTTTATAGTGCGAACGGAGATGAACAACTGATGATGAACCAAGCCGAAATTTTATGCGTGTGTGACGATATTATTTAAATTAATTCAGTGAACATGGAATAAATATTATTATTGTATGACCAGTCAAACAACACAACAATTACTCCGAACACGCGTTTCGAACTTAGTAAATAATCACCAGAACACCATGAAATAAATCAAACTATAATTTATATACTGTCATTAAAAGAGAAGATTTGTCTTTCACTTCGCAATCGTTTTGTAAATATAACGAATTTCGAGAATTATTATAATCAAGGTTGCGGTATGATATAAGCACCTGACCCATTAATTACTTACATATGTCAGTATAAACTAATAATTGTATAGTGTAGAAAAGGCAATTCATCCAGTAGACCGGTTTCGTTCTTATTGGGAACTCATCATGTACTGGCCAGAATTTGCCACGGATAGGGCTCGAACCTGGGCACGCCTGATTCGGAATCTGGTGCTCTAACCACTAAGCCATTCTGCCGCACACTACACACAATTTCAGTCATATACTATTTAATGTAACTCGGTTAGTTTCTTTTTAGGTGGTACTCAAATGGCATACATGATGAGTTCCCAATAAGGACTAAACTGGTCTACTGGATAAATTGCCTTTTTTGCGCAGGTTCGAGCCCTGCCCGCGGCAATTTCTGGCCAGTACATGATGAGTTCCCATTAAGGACGAAACCGGTCTACTGGATGAATTGCCTTATCTACAATAAACAATTCTTAGTTTATACTGGCGTATGTAAGTAATTAATTGGTCAGGTGCTTATATCAAGACCGCAACCTTGATAATTATAATTGTTATCACCACCCGCGCAACCAATGATGGTTTAATTATATGAATTTCGAGAATGTTGGCTGCCCATTTTTAATGCAATTAGGGCTTATTTAAATTCTTCGAACGTACTTAAAATAAATAATTGCTTTCATCTACCACGTAAAAAATGATTGTTGAGACGAATGACTTAACTGTAACTGATGAAATTTTTAAAACGTGTTCCTGACTGCATAGAAATTTAGCATTTGGCTTTTCATTAATGTTAAACGTGTAAAAGACAACAAAGTGGGAGAGGCAGATTTCTGCTTTTTAACACGTGATGTGATAATTGCGATCTGATCATATTAGCTAGATTGCTATTGTGCACTAATAATGACCATGGATGGTCAATACGCGTCCAAATCTATGACTGTCGACAGCTTTGCAATTATGCATAGCAGACAGCAAATTCTGGCCAGTACATGATGAGTTCCCAATAAGGACGAAACTGGTCTACTGGATGTATTGCTTTTTCCACAATATACAATTGTTTGTTTTTCCTGACAAATGTATGCCTAAAATAGGCCACGTGTTTATACCAAGATCGCAACTTTGATTATGGTAATAATGCGTAGCTGGTTAAAAATTGGGATTCATGTTTATTTCGAGTTCAAAAATTTGATTTAAATCATCTTTTTCGAATATAAATAATTGCTACTAGAATCTGCGAAACTATTGTTGGGTATATATTTCGGGTTCCAATTACGGAACCCTTTTTCAATGCCAAACACATCACACACTTAGTTGACAATCAATATGTCAAGTGGAAATATTAATTTAAACCGCCTCATTTATACTTGATTTTAGATCTCTTAAGCATAACGTTTTTTTATAAAAATGTTAGGAAAGTGTATGTTAAATTGGTTTGTGTATGTGTCTGCATGTATACACTCTTCGCAATGAGATTACAGTGATATAATGACAATTAATGACAACTCACTAGATAAGCGTACGTCATGCTGTGTGTATGTGTTCTCGTTTGTTTTGAATTGAGGAGTAATCAGTTAATGCAAGTCTACACTCATCCCAGTGAAATTACAGCGATTTGGCAACATCTGACTATTCACTGGATAAGCGTGTTTGTTTGAATGTGCGTGAGCGTTTACTTAAAACTGAGAGCTAATCTGTTACATGTAATTACAGGCACGTGTAATGGCCATACAAGTAAAACTAAAATGATAACTGTCATTTCCTAACTGCACACGTCAGACCTATTTAACACTTACTTTTCTAAATGAAGTTATTACGAGTGGCATTTCGGTGAGGAGGGGGAATGACACTATTAATAGAGTAAATAATTTATAGGTAGTAAAATTAAATTAGAAACGGATAAAGTGTTTCAATAGGGTAGAAAGTTAAATTAAACGGTACGTAAAATAAATTAAAAATTGCCTGATAAAGAAGATACTAGTAATAGTGCAAAGAAAATAAAATAAAAATAAACCTTGTCATCATGTATAGATAAATGTATGTTAAAGGCGCTACACTAACAACAAGTAATCAAGGATGAAATAATCAAAATAAATTAGGCGATATTGAATTAATCAATCTCCACTTCTGTAAGTTAATATCAGTCCAGTGTTCTTATTCTTTTACTTGAGCGAGTTTCTGATTCTGATTCTGATTCTTGCAATCTTCGTTTTCTACCATTATTTAGTGCTGTATTCCAAATAGGACCTAGTGATTTTTCTACGGCTGTTTCATTCATTATGTCATTTCTCGATTTAATTTCGATGGATTCTCTAATCAGTCTAGTCGATCTGCTACGGCTACAAATTGATATACGTCTGCACCCATCCCAATTAATTGTGTGTCCTGTCTCTACTGTATGGCGTGCAAGATCTGATCTATTAACATGGGCATACTTGCATGCGGTTTTATGTTCCCCTCTTCTAACCTTAATTGGGCGCATGGTTTCACCCACATACATCAAGTTACAGTCGTTACATGGAATTTCATATACTCCTGATGTGTCTAGCGGTTCTATTTTTTTCCTTTTGGTTGGGAAGTATAATACCTAGTGTAAGGGTCTGTTTTAAAATAGTACGTATATTGTATTTTGATGCTACCATTTTTATTTTCCTACTTAGTTTAGAGTCAGGTATAACCATTACCCTCCGGTCATCTTTTAATTTATTTGACTTCACGTACTTCCAGTCATGATTAAATTTACTTATAACGCTCATTATAGTTGCTTCAATTAACTTTAGAGGATACCCATTAGCACTGAATATTTCTCGCAGTCTCCCTAATTCAATCTCTCTATGTTTATTATCTGTTAATCTTAAGCTTCTTATTATCATCGATTTTAAGATACCGATTTTCATTCTATATGGATGATTTGAATCGAAATTAAGAAGGATACCTGAGTAAGTATCCTTCCTATAAACATCCCGTTCTAGTTTTGTACCATTTCTAATTAACTTGACATCCAGAAATGGTAATTCGCCACATGATTCATTTTCAATTGTAAATTTAAGCTCGCTCACCTGATTTGCTATGTTTAAGAAATTTATCAGATGATCCTCCCCGTGATTCCAAATAACTAATATATCATCCAAATATCGTACATACAATTTAGGATTTAGGGGCGTTATATCTAAGAGAGTCTTCTCCATGTAATGCATGAAGATATTAGCTATTGGAACCGAATATACCATTGGTAAAGCACTAGTCTGTTTTAAGAGTTTCATTGTTGATATTTAGTAATATTGGAGGAATCAAAATGACGATTAGACACGTCATGGAGATGATGTACGTATGTATGTCCTCAACTTATTTTAAATTTAGGAATGCATTTTATAGTCAGATTAGAGGTGTTCCAATGGG
Source organism: Eudiplozoon nipponicum (assembly GCA_029291075.1). Taxonomy (NCBI): domain Eukaryota; kingdom Metazoa; phylum Platyhelminthes; class Monogenea; order Mazocraeidea; family Diplozoidae; genus Eudiplozoon; species Eudiplozoon nipponicum. Next base: position 66,076 of record JAQBSW010001709.1, on the reverse strand, counting down.
GCAACCACTATCGGTTCCAATAGCTAATATCTTCATGCATTACATGTAGAAGACATCCAAAAGGCAAAACCCGTCGGAACAAACACCGCAAGATTGTACGGCAAACCAAAAACTCATAAAGCCGTGACAGCCCCAGGAGCTCCCTCGATGCGGCCCATTATGTCAATGATCAACGCTCCACAACATAAACCAGCCAAGTTTCTCTGCAAAATACTTCAACCAATACGGAGCATCATAAACGCAAACACTATCAAGGACTCCTTCGAACTAGCAAATGAACTGAAGGGGAAGAACATCCTACAGAATAAAATGGTCTCGCTTGACGTCTCATCCTTATTTACAAACATACCACTGGATAAGACAACGGAGATCTTGTGTGACCTCATCAAAAATGAGTTTTTTGATTTCCCTATAGACACCAATGACATCAAAGACCTCATATTAGCATGTACTAAAAACGTGCAATTTACATTCGAAGGGATATACTACCGCCAGATCAATGGTGTAGCTATGGGAAGTTGCATCGCACCCCTCCTGGCAGATGTATACATGTATCACCTGGAAAAAACGAGCCTAAAATGTATAATTGACCAGTGCGCACTCTACAAAAGGTATGTAGATGATATCTTGTTGTTCATCTCAGAAGCAGCAGACCCTTCCGAAATCCTCAAACAAGCAAATGGAGCCGATCCAGACATCAAATTCACTCTCGAGGTAGAGAAAGACGACAGTTTTCCCTTCCTTGACATCAAACTCACTCGAGAAGCAAACGGGGATTTGACACTGGCCATATATAGAAAATCCACTTTCACCGGACAATACATTCACTACAACAGCAGTGTGCCAAAATCCCACAAAAGAAACTTAGTAAACAACCTAGCAAACAGAATCAGGAAGATCTGCTCTGAACACAAGATTGAGGAAGAACTGGGCTACCTCAGGAAAATTTTGCTAATGAACAACTACCCAGAGCGTTTCATTGATGTCAACATCAGACCACGGCAGATTCGCACTAGAGAGGATACCGTCAAGCAGGTTTTCCTAAACTTACCATTTAGAGGCGACGTACCAGCCTCAATAATTGCACGGCGGCTGAATAGAATAACTAAGGAGAACTTTCCCAGTGTTAAAGTTAATATGACATTTAGTACACAGAGAATCATGAGGTTGGATGCCAAAGATCAATTGCCAATTCTCTCCAAATCATTCATAGTCTACAAATTCTCATGTATGTGCGGTAGCACATATATCGGACGTACGAAGAAGCAATTGATAAGCAGAATCCAGCAACATTTGCCACAGAAATTGATTAACAAAGGCTTGGCACCGTCAGGAAAATCAGCTATTTCCGATCATATATTGGCAACGGGGCACCCTGTCAATTCGACCAATTTCACAATTCTACATAAAGCAAAATCAGAAAAATTATTATTTATTTATGAAGCCCTTTATATAAAACAACAAGCACCTGACCTTAATATTCAAAAGTTTCATCAACATGATATTCTAATCGACTGGCCAAGAATAACAAAATTCAACAACAATCTACTAGTATCCAGTCAAGAACAAACAGGCCCTCGACTAGAATCAACAAACATACAATCGGATTGGCAACAAACTGAAGTGGAAATAACAGAGGCGCATACGGTGACAGAAGTTTCCAAACAATATGAGCGTTCAACACTGCAATCCACACTGGCGCTGTTACCATGTGGAAAATACAAATTTGCGCAACAAGGTGAAACGATCGACTACACTGGGAAAAATAGCACTCGTACATGTAACAGTGAACAATGTGCACAAATGGTTAATTCTCAAGCCATCAAAACAATAATGACCAGATCTCAGACATCACTTTGCAATACTGCGAGAATGACCTTTACATGCAAACACGCATACACACAAACACAAACGCATACACACTTACCAACCAGCCAAAACAAGAAACAGAAGTAAAAACGAGTCAGATTTGTTACCACTCACATAATCAATTGAAAACCCATAATGTATATATAAGTATGATTGTATAGCGATGATTAGTATTCACGAAATAAATAGCCTTTATCCACTTTGTTATTAATGTGTTCTTTCTTCCTAATTAGAAATATATATATATATATATATATATATATATATATATATATATATGATATAATAGTGATTATCTGCTTGCTCAAGCAATGAACATTTAAGCTAAACGATTATTCAAGAAAAATTACATGACCATAAAAATGAACTCTATTCTTGGCTTAACAAAATGAATGAACTTATCTGTGACGCATAAACTCTAGTTTTAAAAGTTTAGAAATAAACTATCCTTAAGAAGATCGTATGTAAAAATAGACCTATCGGAGGCCATGATATATATATATATATATATTAATATATATATGCATATATATATATATATATATATAATCAGGATAACCTGTACCTTGCATAAGACAGCAAAAGCAATTCCTCAAAAAGACCGGTTTCGTCTTTATTGTGTTATCGCAAATAACTTTCCGTAACTGCCACATCTGGGTTTATAAAAGGGGCATTTGCTTCAGCCGTATGACTCAACTCATGCGGCATCAAAAGAAATGCCCCCTGTTTCACACCATGGATGCGGCTATTCTATCATGTATTTTATGAGTACGCACTAAGAACGAAACCAATTTAATATATGAATTATGTTTGCTTTCTTATTCAATGATTTGTTTGTAATGGCAAAATTTGTAAATTAAACTACTTTAATTATACTTTGATTGGAAATCACTTTCCCAGGTGGCATAGTGTCTGTCTTATAATAACGGGTAAATGACGGCTAGTTGGAGCTTTTGGTCCAAAGCGATACTGAATAGAACTCGTCGGAATTAAAGAAAAACAATTAAAGCATACTAGCAATTGCTCCTGGTCCAAATCACAGACACGTCAATTCTGGCACGTGATTGATCATTATCAAATGAGATCGAACTTGCTCTATAGAATGAATTATATTGGCATGGACATTATAAAGAATATATATATATATATATATATATATATATATATATATATATATATATATATATTCTTTTGAAATGCGAGCCTTAATAAAATTTATAGTACCCTTTCCATGTGCAAAAAGAAAAAATTTTAATTAGAAAATTATCTACATATGAACATCATTTTATACATAAATTAAAAGGCAAAACCTAGATAGAAATATGTAAACATGGATAGAGTGTGGAAAAAGGAAACCAACCAACTGCGTGCGTCACCTCCAGTTCAAGCTCAATACCTGAACATCATTTGTCTTCTTGCATAAATCCAAAGGGTATATTACTCGAATGAGAGAATATTGTAACTTAAACGCCTATTTTAAATCAAATGGGGAATACATTTTTGCAATTGCGCAACAAATCTTCGAAACATCACATATTTTCTCCAGACGTATCATTTAAAATAATTACTAAAAGCAATAAGAAAAGGGATCTAACAACATACTAAGCCTTATGGATGAAAAAAATCGCAGCCGGATTTATACAAGCAAAAGAAGCATGTTCAACTGAAGTTGACGCACGCAATTGATTGGTTTCCTTTTTCACACTCTCTCCATGTTTACATATTTCTATCTTGTTTTGCCTTTCTATTTATATATAAAGAGATGTTCATTTGTAGATACTTGAGAAGAAAATATGAAAGAAGCGTTTCTTGTATCTGATAAAATTTCTTTTTGTTTTTGCACATGGAAAGGGTACTATGAATATATATATATATATATATATATATATATATATATATATATATATATATATAGTATTCTTATAATTAGGAAAACACAAATAACAAAGTGGATAAAAGCCATTTATTTCGTGAATACTAATCATCTCTTATACAATCATACATATTTATACATTTTGGGTTTTCAATTGATTATGCTAGTGGTAACAAATCTGACTCGTTTTTACTGCTGTTTTTTGTTTTGGCTAGTTGGTGAGTGTGTATGCGTTTTTGTTTGTGTGTATGCGCATTTGCATGTAAAGGTCATTCTCGCAGTATTGCAAAGTGATGTCTGAGATCTGGTCATTATTGTTTTGATAGCTTGAGAATTAACCATTTGTGCGCATTGTTCACTGTTACATATACAAGTGCTATATTTCCCAGTATAGTTGATCGTTTCACCTTGTTGCGCAAAGTTGTCGTTTTCACATGGTAACAGCGCCAGTGTTGATTGCAGTGTTAAACGCTCACATTGTTTGGAGACTTCTGTCATCTTATGCGCCTCTGTTATTTCCACTTCAGTTTGTTGCCAATCCGATTGTATGTTTGTTGATTCTAGTCGAGGGCCAGTTTGATGACCTGTCTCCGTTGAGTGCCTGGCTAGATCTGATCTATGTCTAAGTCTGTATTTGCATGCAGTCTTATGTTCACCTCTACGTACCTTTATTGGACGCATGGTTTCACCTATATACCTAAGATTGCAATCTTTACAAGGTATTTCATAAACCCCTGATGTGTTGAGCGGTTCTATTTGTTCTTTCTGATTCTGTAACTTATTGCCTATTATAACTGATTGTCTTAACACTGTTCTTATGTTGTATTTCGTTGCTAATATCCTAATCTTTCTACTTAATTAGGAGTCTGGTAGAACCAGAGTTCTGTGCTTATCTTCATTCTGATTATCTAAATCTCTTGCCCGTTTCTCCTGGGTTATTCTTCTATTAAATCGCAATAATGTCTCCTTTATGATTTATTTCAATTTCATCAGTTCTTTGTCCCTATATTTTAAATCCACTATTTTAAGACTTCTTATTATCATGGATTTTAGAATGGCTTTTTTCATCCCAAACGGGTGATTAGAGCAGTAATTCAGGAGGATACCAGAATAAGTATCCTTCCTGTAAATATCTTTCTTTAATGTCTGACCCATTCGTTTTAATTTTACATCTAGAAACGATAATTCTTCTTTGTTTTCTTTTTCCAATGTGAATTTTACCTCTCCCAGTTGATTAGCTAAATACAGAAAATTCTCCAACTCATTGTCCCCGTGATTCCAAATTAGGAAGATGTCATCTAGGAATCTTAAATATAAGCTTGGTTTGAGGGGAGATCTAAGTAGGAGATTTTTTTCTAAATAATGCATATAAATATTAGCGACTGGGACTGATAATGGTTGTCCCATAGGAACACCTTTAACTTGAAGGTAGAATTCATTTGTCAACTACTTCATATGTGTCCAAAGAGGACGATTAAGTTCTAGACGACAAATTGCGTTTTCCTTTTGGGCAATGCTTATTCTATACTTAAATAAACATAAATAAATTAAACCCTGCCGTTATAATTTAATGCAAACTATATATATATATATATATATACGTATATATATATATATATATAAATATATATATAAAAACAACAAGCACCTGACCTTAATATTCAAAAGTTTCATCAACATGATATTCTTATCGACTGGCCAAGAATAACAAAATTCAACAACAATCTACTAGTATCCAATCAAGAACAAACAGGCCCTCGACTAGAATCAACAAACATACAATCGGATTGGCAACAAACTGAAGTGGAAATAACAGAGACGCATACGGTGACAGAAGTTTTCAAACAATATGAGCGTTTAACACTGCAATCCACACTGGCGCTGTTAACATGTGGAAATTATAAATTTGCGCAACATGGTGAAACGATCAGCTACACTGGGAAAAATAGCACTCGTACATGTAACAGTGAACAATGCGCACAAATGGTTAATTCTCAAGCCATCAAAACAATAATGACCAGATCTCAGACATCACTTTGCAATACTGCGAGAATGACCTTTACATGCAAACACGCATACACACAAACACAAACGCATACACACTCACCAACTAGCCAAAACAAGAAACAGAAGTAAAAACGAGTCAGATTTGTTACCACTAGCATAATCAATTGAAAACCCAAAATGTATAAATATGTATGATTGTATAAGAGATGATTAGTATTCACGAAATAAATGGCCTTTATCCACTTTGTTATTTGTGTTTTCCTAATTATAAGAATACTGTGTTAAATTAAAAAGGAATGGACATTATTATATATATATATATATATATATATATATATATGTATAATAAGTCCATTCTTCGAATATTAAGTAGTGTATTATTTTATTAGGAGAAAACGCATTTAATAACAAAGTGGCTAATGGTAAATTTATTTCGTGAATATTAATCTACATTTTATAACCTTTCATTTATATAAATCCTGGGTTTTCATTTGATTACGTTGGTGAAAATTCGTCTGATTTTACGTTTAACTTCTAGTTTGCGTTTGGGTTAATTTGTAAGTTTATATATTCGTATTTATATTGAGCGTATCCGTGTGTGTAGGGTTATTTCTTGTTGTATTGCAGAGTAATCTCTGTGATCTTGCCATTTTTTTCTTGACGGGTTGAGTTTTTAACAAGTGTTCGCTTTGTTCGTTCTGTATGCAGATTGGGATGTTAACATTTGTACTAGGAAAATTCTTGTTATTGAATCGATTTAACCATCGTGCAATTATTGCGGCCTTTAAACCACCTCGAAATGGTAAGTTTATAAAAACCTGATCGACGGTACCCTCTGAAGTATGATTTGGACGTGATCTGATGCTGACATCTATGAACTGCTTTGGCTCGTTGTACATCAGAAAAGTTTTCCTCAGGTAGCCTAGTTCTTCTTAGATCTTGTGTTCAGAGTACATTTACCCTATTCTGTTTGCTAGATTCTTAATAAGGTTGCTTCTTTGAGATTTTGGTACACTACCTTTGTAATAAATGTATTGCCCAGTGAACGTAAATTTTCTACATATTGCCATATAATCAAATGGTAACCCAGGAGGTATATAAATTAAAGATTTTACTGTGTAGATTAATAATCCCGAAATAAAACGGCCAGTATATATTTTGTTTTAAATTTGTTTTACTCTTCCTAATATATATATATATATATATATATATATATATATATATATAAGCATGTATTAACCAGTAAAAAATCGATATTACAATTATATTGGTATTTAGTAATTCTAGGAAATTTTAAAATGTTTTCTCCTAAAAAACATTTAAGAACAGCGTTTCCTATCATTTGAGAATATTATATAAATTAATGACATAAATATTTTTAACCGTTATGTACTCTTGATATTCTATGTAGTTTTAATTTTAATAGAATTTCAATATTATATAGCTAAACGTTAACGTTAGCAAAACGGTGTATGATAACACACATTCTACTACAATATACGATAGTTTTTCGATGATTGAAAAATAAGATTTATTAATTTGGCAATTCTTACTCTCTACAATTAGATGATTATTTGTTGTGCGGGCTGTAATAACAATTATTTAAATCAAAGTTGCGATCTTCATAATAACATCATTCCCATTATGTATTTATTTCAGTATAAACTAATACCGTTTAATGTAGAAAATGCAATTAATCCAGTAGAACAATTTCGTCCTAAATGAGAACTCTCATTTACTCTCCACTGCAAATTTTTGACAGTACATGAAGAGTTTCCAATAGGAACGAAATTGTTCTACTGGATGAATTGACTTTACTACATTACACAATGCATAGTTTATATTGACAAATGTATATACATAATGGGAATGGTGTTCATATCAATGTCGCAACCTTGATTCAAATAATACTTAAATTTTGTTAAATGTTCTTAACTAATATTTTAATTGGTAGTACTGCTTTTCCCTCGTATTGAAGATCATAAGTTAGACTAGGAATTTCATAAAATCACGATATATTTAATGTAGCAACCTTTTCTATTTAAATAGTAAGGAGGCAATAAAATGAACACGTTTGTTGAAATTGATTCTAATTTTATGTTTGGCTGTAAAATTTTTTTGATCTTAACCAGCTTAGAAGCTGTTATAATCATTAACTTCGAATTAACTTGGGTTTAATGTAATAGTAATATTATTTATTCTATCCCTGGTTTAAATTATTTAAAAGAGCAATCATTCATTTGAAATATTGTCTACTAATGTTTAAAATACAGTTCGATATGTTAAGATTTGCGTGTCCAAGGGACCTTACTATTAAACAAAATTTAATTAATATCTTCATTCTAAGAAGAATCGCCATGTATGAATCCTTAATGCGTTTCTGTTTCAAAATTTCTATTTTTTTATCATTTTGACATCAAATTACTCGTAAAACACTGTTTATCTTTCTTACTAACGTGTATTTCAAATCGCTCATGTTTTTAGTCAGTTCAATGCGATATTCCAATTTATCGTCACTATGAATTTATATTATAAATATATTATCAAAATATCAAACATTTTGAAAATATTTGGGATGTCTTTTTTTAGGTCTGACTCTGAATAGTGTATGTGTATATTATCAACTGGGAAAATTGGTTGTTGTCCTAGGGGAATACCTCTAATCTGTTTGAACAAATCATTATTCATGATAGAATAGATTAAAGGCATACTTATAACATATTCTGTCAAATGACCTATGTTCAAATTGTTTTCTCCCGTTTTTTCCATATTTTAAAACAAAGGTGTACATTGGACCGCCTACTATCGAAACGAATGCCGAGAACTATAACCTTAGAAACACCCGGGATTTATTAGCCTCCTTGTCGGGATTCTAATTTGGTGTATTTTTCTGAGAATCTATGTGATCTATTAAAGTTTGAAGAGAATAGTATAAAACAGCATGTAAATATGGTCAGGTTAATAAATCATATTTGACTCAACTTTCATTGAATTTTTATCATACAATCAACTAGATTTTACATAAAAGTACAGCACTTTTCAAATACAAATATTTAGCAGTTTCATGTTGCAAATCGATGAATATCAAATTTAGCGAAAATACAATGAATCTTACGGCTGTTGAAAAATCCTTAAACTCAATATTTTTCATGGAAATAACAATTAGCTGGAAAGTCTAGGCATAGAAAATATTCTTAAAATAGATTATATCCAAGGAACCCAAAATTATTGAACCCTAAGTTAGCATATAGCATTTATGTTTCATCATCATCATCATCATCATCATCATCATCATCATCATCATCATCATCATCATCATCATCATCATCATCATCATCATCATCATCATCATCATCATCATCATCATCATCATCATCATCATCATCATCATCATCATCATCATCATCATCATTACCATTATTATTATTATTATTATTATTATTATTATTATTATTATTATTATTATTATTATTATTATTATTAGTAGTAGTAGTAGTAGTAGTAGTAGTAGTAGTAGTAATAGTAGTAGTAGTAGTAGTAGTAGTAGTAGTAGTAGTAGTAGTAGTAGTAGTAGTAGTAGTAGTAGTAGTAGTAGTAGTAGAAGTAGTAGTAGTAGTAGTAGTAGTAGTAGTAGTAGTAGTAGTGGTATAAATATTTTTATTTTTATTGTCATCAAACATACAATACAAAATTCATCATTAACTAATGTTTTACTGGCATATAATTATAGGCAATTATGTTAAACAAGAAAAAAATTAAAACAATTATAATAATGACGAAAATAATAATTAAGCAAAAAAACTATTAAAGGAGAGTGATTTATGAGGGGGAGGATCTAATGAACATGGGTATATTTACCTAGATTAAACACAGAACTGAGGCAAACTAAAACATTATACATCACAATTGTAGCCAAGTCATCGGCAAAATAGCTTCGTCAGATGTGACTATATCATATCATAAACAAAATTAAACCTTGCCACTGACTCTATCCAAATAAAGAAATAGATTTACGAAGACGATTCTATTAGAAATTTGCATGAAAATCACAACTGAGCTTGACTCGATGCCATATCATGCAGTTTTAAACCAAGAATTTTTATGCGCACGTGGAACTCATTCATACAAACGATTAGATCTCATACTATCCAGTTTAAATTGAGTTGACTTTAACTGTTTCTGCTGCGTCAAAATTTTCTGGAAGTATGTATTAGGTGTTGCAAACCTAGTAAAAAATTAGTTCAGTTATGACCAGAAGGATAAACCAAAGACAGCATGAACGGAAAGTATAATCTCATGCACATTCGTTTCGTGCTTACTGGCGACTCATCAGTAGGAGCCGGTATTACGCCCTTCACCCACTATATATTTTGGTCAAGAATGTGGGATAATAGGACGGTACAATCTCCTAGACGAATGTGTAAACCTGCAATAGTGAAGCTAACATCGTATAGTCTACGACAATGCGACTTCAACGCTAACTCACACTATATAATATATATACCGAGTCTGTAAAGGATACTAACACTATGGCTATTGTGTTAGTAACCGATACCAACATTATTGTACCGAAAAGGTACATGGTACTAACACTATGGTTTCCGAGTCGGAACATGGTACCAACATGATTGATATCAATTTATGCTATAGTTCACCGAAATTGAGAATTACAACAATTTCTGAAAACCTGTTACTCCAGTAAATCCATACACTCTGGCCTTGATCGATATCAGTTATCACATTTCGCGGTAAGCATGACATCATTCAATTCAATATATATAACAGTTAAATACTGTTTGTTGCGGAGTACTAATATATATGCAAGTATGTATAAGGTGTTGCGAACCTAGTAACAAATTAGTTCAGTTATGACCAGAAGGATAAAACAAAGACAGCATGAACGGAAAGTATAATCTCATGCACATTCGTCATAACTGAACTAATTTGTTACTAGATTCGCAACACCTAATACATAATAGCGTCTAGAGTCATCAATTCTAAGTAGCCAAGTATCACTAGCGTACTATAAATCTGCATGTACAGATTCAGATTAAATACGGCCTTTAAGGCAGAGTGAAATACTCGCGATTCTCTATAAATGACAAAGGTTGGAGTAAGTAATTCTAGCTTTCGCGATTCACCTGGTCAGACATATCGCCTAAATTCTTCATAGAGCTGTCAAAATATGTAAACCGATCTTCTTCTAAGAGCATCGATTTATTAAAACAAATTTACAAATATGTATTATTTTATGTTCACATCTGCGGTTCAAAATCTGCTTCCATAATTGTGCTGTCTGCTTTAACATAATACGGGTGCTTCTGCGAGGACTTTCTTTTGAATTAATGCCAGCCCTATTTAGGACCCTTGGTGCGTTCTTAGTCTGAAATATGGCTATTGCTACATCTCCCGCCCCCCCCTCAGGAATCGGCATTGGCACCCTGCTTAAGCGATTAGTGCGACAGATCATGATCCATAGGATATGTTAACGATAACTCTATTGCGCTCTGAGTCTACGCTTTCAAAGCTATACGGCCCATCATTAACCACCTGCAGTGCCATGGGCTTGACCTTTGCATCCATGACATAGTCGCCGACCCTTAGGTGAGTGCGTGTATGTCGTCTTGATTAGGCTTTCCGCTGTGTGGCTCCTTCATATTCAGTTAACTGTTTTAGGCGCTCCTGACTATCCGCTATGGTGCAGCGCTCATGGGATCATGAGATTGCAGGTTAACCTGGCATTCTAATGTGCTCTCCATAGACCATGGTCGTAGGAGCGACTCCTGTAGCTGTTAATACTGTAAGGCGCATGGCCCGCTCGACCAAATGTAATTTGTCTCTCGACGTTCCCGGGCTCTCGTGGCACCAAAATCGCAATACTTCTTTCATCGTCCGGTTTGCTCGCTCAGCCGTCCTGTTGGTGGCTGTGCAGTTATTTTTTATGTCAAAGTATTTGCCTCAATGATTAAATTCTCTCAATTCGAACTGTACACTTTGGTCGGTAACAATAACTTGTGGTGCACCAAATCAACTGAGCCATCTTTCTTCTAAGCACGTTATAATCTTCTCTGTTGTGATTTTCTTCAATGGTACAAACTCGACCCATCGGGTAAACTTATCGACAATGGAAAACACATAGGCTATCCCGCCACGAGCTACTGGCAGTGGACCTCCCAGGTTAATATGTAGAAACTCGTTCCCTGCGGTGGCATTGAAGGCAATCGGAGTGACCTTTAACCTTTTTTGTGGCTTACGACGTTGACATGTATTACAATGTTGACAAAAGCTATGTATATCTTTGGACATACCAGGCCAATACAATCGTGACTGCCATGTCTCAATGAGTCACCCGGCGCTCGAACGTCCCAAAGTTACATGCCAAAAGGCCATCAATTCTGTTCTTATAGACTCTGGCACAAACCATTGCACTTTTTATCCTTCTTTTCGCACCAATAGGCCGTTTTGCAGGTTTAACCTTTTATATTGTGCAGACACCACCGTGCTGTTTTTTAACTAATTGACTATTTCCTGGCATGTGGCATCCGTTCCCTGTTCTTCGGAGACTTTGATAAATGGAAAAACCCACACAACGGAAATTCTGCTGAGCGCATCGGATGCCGCATTCTAGATACAATCTCTCTGATGAATTGATACATCGTATTCTTCCAGCTCTTCAGTAGCTCGGATTACTCGTTTATTCTCAATACTCAGTGATCTCCAATGTACTAGTGCTTTGTGGTCAGTTGATACGTCTATATGTCCACCGATGACAAAATACTTAATCTTAAGTAGTGCCCATTGTACGACAAGTAGTTCCTTTTCTGTGACGATATAGTTTTGTTCCGTCTTAGTGATTGTGCGACTTATAAATTGCGCAGGACGTCCGTCAGATTGTAATACTGCTCCTATCCCAATATCTGACGCATCTGTAACAATTGACATATTACCTACCGGGAAAGTCTATTCATTTCTGCTTCTTGAGTCTCCTCCGTCTAACGAAACGGTATCTTAGTACTAGTTAACTTAGACAAGGGTTGCTGTGTAACCGCCATCCCTGCGAGATATGGTCTATAGAAATTCACTATACGAATAAACCGGCGCAATCTATGTTCCACGCAGCTATCCAACAGTCGTTTACCACTGAACTTAAAGTGTATATTCCACCTAAATGAAATTCTTTGTTACTTAAGTGCCAAAAAATAAAATAACTAATGACTATCAAGGCCAGAGAAGGACGCTGTTGCTGTAGTAGCAAGTCTTCAGAAATTTCATTATTATCAATTTCCCTGAAATGTTTCCTATTTTCAAAATTATTGTGCTGATACTACTTACAGGTTAAGTACATAATATATATAGTGAGTTAGCTTTGAATTCACATTTCCGAAGATTCTATATGAAAATGACTCTACTACTGCTTGAATACCAAAACGCGTAGGTGATTGCATTTCACAATTTTCCCACATTTCCTGGCCAAATAAAAACTTGAGTTGCACCGTAATGTTGGCTACTAATAATAATTCGCCAGTTAGTATGAAGAGCACACACACATGAGATTCTTCATTTTACTATGCTGACTTTGGCCTGTCATTCTGATCGAATATTAATCAACCTGTTATCGGATACGGCATTCCTAATACATATAAGCATGAATGTTAGTTATCTATAAACATCAATATATCTACATATAAATAACTATGTGTATGAACCATAGTTCAAAAAACTTCAGAAAATTTATATTTGCCTAAAAAAGTTCAAATAATTTTGGTTTATTCTACGGAACAAAATTTTACTTTTATCATTTTATAATTTGACCAGCGTTAATCATTTATATGATTTTTATAACGGATTAAATTTGAAAATGTAAAAGGCGTGAATGTATAAGAAACCTTTTAAAAGTAAAATTTAGGAGTAGCCATGTCACAAATAATTGCGTAAGAGGCAGCGTAGTAATTTAATATGTTATGCGTGTGTGTGGAAATTATTCAAGGCAATAATTTTCATTATTTTCTGTGACCTTGTAATGCAGTCAATTGCATTGCCTTGCTTACTGCGTATTCTTAGGTTATTTGACTCATTATATGTAGTTTAGACACCTTACGTATTCTTATGCTTATTTTACTTGAGCCTGTCTATTTTCTTTATTGGTCGCGACTATAAATACTCTTAAACTATGCAATACGAGTAAAAACCGATAAAAATTGAATTTTATGGTAAAATTAAATTACTAATACTTTATGTTTGTAAGTGTACAAAAAAACACTCTACTTCGAATACTAGTTCACTATATGTCAGTTGTCAATTTGCTTATATCTTAAGAAATGTTTTTCCGCTAGCGTTAAGCGTTAACGGCCGGCGAAATCATACCAGCAACAATGAATGAATACTGCATCTTATTCTTTTTTCATTTTGATGTATATTAGTTAGCTTCAGATTCTCTCTAACACAATGTTTGCTATTTCAAGTTGAACGACAGGAGTATTCTTTTGAATTTACAAAATTTTGATTATTCGATTAATATAGCGTTTAGTAATATATATCATTAAGCATATATATATATATATATATATATATATATATATATATATATATATATACAGTGGTACCTCGAGATACGAGTTTAATTCGTTTCAGAACCGAGCTCATAAGTCAATCGGCTCGTATCTCAAACGAATTTCTCCCATTTAAAATAACTGAATTAGATTTAATTCGTTCAGGACCTTTGAAAAATCCCCAATCCATTGCAAATTATAAATAAAGGTATGTTTTTTTAAATAACAAACAAACATGTATAATCAACAAATACATAACAAAATAAGAAATAAAGAAATAAGAGTTATTTAGCATAATATTCTTACTTTAGAGACAGACGAGTGCCTTCTCGCATTTTACCGTCAGCGTCAGTGTATCTCCTGCCAACTCCTCTTTCACCTACACGAGAAGAAGCTTCTCCATTTCCTCGTGGATATTTGTTCTTAATTGGGAAAGAATTTTGGCTACTTTTGTTGGTGTAGCACTCTAGATGGCATCCTTCTGCTTCAATATCGCATAAATTGTCGATGTAATATTTGCTCTTAATTGGGAAAGAATTTTGGCTACTTTTGCTGGTGTAGCACACTTGATTGCATCCTTCTGCTTCAATATCGTACAAATTGTCGATGTAATACGGTCATAGATCTTTACGAGTTCAATCACTCGTACGCCACGCTCATGTTTTTCTATTTTTTTTTGCTTTAGTTCTATCGACATCATCCTCTTCTTCCTATCACCATTGTCCGTAGCACTCACTTTCTTCGGCTCCATGATAACACACAAAAAAGTTCAGTAATCATGCAAAAATCAAGCAAAAAAATAGTACAGCGCACAAGATACACTTCTATTCAAGCGGGTAACACGTGCGAGTGGGCGAGAGATTCTCTCGGATGATGCTCGACCCTGCGTGCCAACTAGCGAAGCGCTCCGGAAACACGGCTCGTATCTCGGATTTGGGCTCGTATCTCGGATTTGGGCTCGTATCTTGAACGAAAATATGGCCCGAGCACCGGCTCGTATGTTAGACTGCTCGTATCTCAAGGTACCACTGTATATTCACTCGGAGTAATAACGACGCATATTTTTTTCCATTACCATTGATATTAAATTGATTCTATGTATATTAATAATACTGCGATCCCTATTGATTACGTACCTAGGAATGAGATAATTACAGAAAGAGTAAAGATTGCCCAGTTCCTCTCAGACAAAGATAAGACTAGGTTTGAATTGGATGTGTCCAAAACGGCGTTAGAGCATAAATAGGTGAGATGCAAGCACAGTTATGATCTAAAACGCTTAAGAGCAGAATTATTATCCAATAAAGTAATATGCCTTAAGGCGGATAAAGGTGGTGCAACGGTACTTATGAACCGGTCAGATTATGAATTGAAAGTGTATGAACAATTAAATAATTTCGAGGTTTATAATAAAATAAATAAAGATCCATCTGATAAGTTACAAGGACAAGTTAAGACTATAATTAATAGAATGATTGAGTCGAAGGAATTAGAACCAGGACTTGGGAATTCATTAATACAACGTGACACAGTCCCTCCGAGAGTTTATGGTCTAGTGAAGATTCATAAACAGGGGAATCCACTTAGATTAATCGTTAATGTACAAAACTCACCAACTTATAGATTGTCTAAATTTCTATGCAACAGAATTAGAAAATATACTTATTTCTTAGATTATACTTTAAAGAATACATATCATTTTATTGACATTATTAGTAGATATAACTTGAATGATAATGATAGAATGGCTAGCCTGGACGTTGTATCGATGTATACTAATGTCCCGGTACAAGCAGCATTAGAAAGTGTGAAGCGTTGTTTAACAGAGTTCCCAGAGATAATAGAAGGTAGTAAAATGATGTTAAGTAGTATTATGGAAATTTTAAATATTTGTATGTCCTCCACCTACTTTAAGTTCAGAAATGAATTTTATAAACAAGTTAAAGGTGTCCCTATGGGACAACCACTATCAGTCCCGGTTGCTAATATTTTTATGCACTATTTTGAAAAAAATCTGTTGTTAAAATCTCCTCTTAAGCCAAACTTGTATGTAAGATTCCTGGATGATATGTTTATAATTTGGAATCATGGGGATAATGAGTTAAATAAATTCCTCGAATTAGCCAACCAATTAGGTGAATTAAAGTTTACATTGGAAAAAGAGAATAATGATGAATTACCCTTTTTGGATGTGAAAATAAAACGGAATGGTTCCAGATTGGAAAGAGATATTTTTAGAAAAGAGACTTATTCAGGACTTCTTCTTAATTTCTTATCAAATCACCCATATGGAATGAAAATAGGCATTCTTAAATCCATGATATTAAGGAGTCTTAGAATAGTGGATATAGAAAATAGAGAAAAGGAAATGAGGAGATTAAGAGAAATATTCGAACTAAATGGCTATCCGTCAAGTATAATAGATAGATTATTAGATGAGATGTTGCAGAGATTTAATAATAACATAATAAACAAAGTAAAGAAGGAAACAGAACCGGATAAGCACAAAATTATGGTATTACCTGATTCAAAATTGAGCAGGAAAATTAGAATAATAGCAAGCTAAATACAATATTAAAACAGTTTTAAGACAATCGCTTACTATAGGCAATAAACTACCTAACCAAAAAGAAAGAGTAGAACCCCTCGAGACATCAGGAGTATATGCGATACCTTGCAAAGAATGTAATCTCAGGTATATAGGCGAAACCATGCGACCTATAAAGGTTCGTAGAGGTGAACACAAGACAGCCTGCAAATATGGACACATTCAAAGATCAGACCTAGCTAGGCATTCGAAGGAAACGGGTCATGAAATAGACTGGGAAGGATGTAAACGCATCGCGTTATGCAACCGCAACAGATTAACTAGACTAATTAGAGAGTCAATTGAAATAAAATCAGGAAAAGGTGTAATGAATGTAACATCGGTAGAAAAATCATTGGGCCCAATATTTAATGAAGCATTTTCTACGGTCAGAAAACGTGAGGCTGCGGAACCTGAATTAAGTGGGAACCTAAGTAAAAAACCTCGCTTATAGAAAACTGATTGCGAATGACCTGTACCAATATCAATTCCTATATACTTATCTTTCTCAATAAAAATGTTCCAGAAGAGGGTATACAGATTTAGCAAGGGTTAGTAGATAGGACATTAGATTAGAGACATTTGACTCACACTGTTGCTTATATTTTATATATTTATGTAAGGTGGGAATATCTTAATAAATGAATAATACGTTAGTCCTAGAGAATATATTCATGGTTAACAGCTATCAATTATCCTTTTAAGATTAACTCAAAATGTGGTAGATAGACGGATATATAGATAGGTCTATCGGTAGATAGATAGGCTTATTCTATATACATTATATATATATATATACATATACGGACATTAATCATTTTAGACATTACTATTAGAATATATATTTATTGGAATAATATATATATATATATATATATATATATATATATATATATATATATATATATATATATATAGGATTACGGATGTTGGTCTCACACTGTTGCTTATATTCATATATATTTTTTTATACATATTTATATGTATTTTATATATTTATATAAGGTGTGAATAAATAAATATACAATTTGATTAATTGGTAAATAAAAAAATTAAAAAACAGTAAGAACAAAGAAAAATAATAATTTATTAGAAATATGCAAACGTATATATATACATATATATAGATAGGATTAAAGATATTTGATCCACACTGTTGCTTATATATATATATATATATATATATATATATATATATATATTTATATATATGTTTTTATACATCTTGATATGTATTTTATATATTAATATAAAGTGTGAATAACCTAATAAATAATTATTATTAATGTGTATATATAAATATATAGGATTAGGGATATTGGACTCACACTGTTGCTTATATTTATATATATGTTTTTATGCATATTGACATATATTTTATATATTGATATAAGGTGTGACTAACGTAATAAATAAATAATAAGAATAGAAAATATTTATGGTTAACAAATTCCAAATGGTCCTTCTTCAATTATATAAAGGTGTTATAATAATATATTTGGATATATATGTATGTAGGTATATTGAACCATTTTAGTCATATGAGCCTATATTTTTATGCAGTTATTTCTATGAGTTTATTAACTTCGCATTGTGCTTAGAATTAGTTTTGAAAACCGTTAGTTGTCCATACTATCTCTACCTTTCTCTCTTTAATCATTCATCTAAGCGTGGCTATGACATTCACTCTCCTTCCATCTAAGTAACTTGCTGCTCCATATTTGAACTTATTTGTTACTATGTGCGCAATACCTCATACACCATTGTATACATTAGAGTTCCCGGCTTTAAATAAAATACAGTATATGACAGTCAAGGTTTTAGTTTTATCATTTTTGAATTTTGATTACCGTGACATAGTAGCAATACAGTTATAACAAATAAGAAGAGGTTCGATACTGTCTCTCTCCCCTACAATATTCTGCATACGAGATGAGATTATGTATACCGGGAATTTGAGATAGCTGAGGTAAGGATTGGTCTGCTAATTACAAATAGTTATATATTGAGTTTAGTTACTGAGACAAATTCTATGATTAAAACTAGTGTTGAGTCAAAAAAATATATAAATAGAATGGTTTTGGAACGAGGTTACCACATTTGCTTAAATCTGCTATTGTGATTATTGTACTGTGTATAGTTGCCTGAGGATGGTGCTGGAAAGTAGGCACCGAAACGTCGCCAGTAAACAAAGATGTGATAGAACCGCATTTCCATTGGAACGAATAATAACTCAACCCGATCAAAGACAAAACAAAATTGGAAATTGTGATCAATCGGATCTTTGTGAAACTGTCCGTGCACAGCTATTACCCGCGTACGCAAAACGCGGCATTGGAATATATGAAGCTGGCACTCCGACAAAATTCAAAAAATACTTAATACTCAACTATTTGACGTTAACTTTTCACCAAAACCCAACATATTTATTAGTAGTCAAATAAAACAATTGGACAGTGGGTCATTTTTTATGTAACAATAATGATTGTTATTGGACATTTTGTTGATTCCTGAAATCATGTTTACGATCTTGATAAAAACACCACTTTCATCGTATTTAGCCAGTCGTATAACATGGCACACGTAGTGACACGTTTCGACCTGCCGTGATCATCATTGGAGCACGACGGCAAACTGATTAGCGATGATTAAACTGCAATGCATATAAATACCGAAAGAAAAGATAGATATGCGTTCGCAGCTCTTGTAATCTTACATACGTTGTACAGGACTGGAAATGTCGGTGCATAATTTTTAAGCAATAACGAACATCAACATATTGCGGCTTTGACCGTAGAATTTTGAAACGCGTCAGTAATTGTGTCTGACGATAGTTTTGCGATGTAAGTTATACATTTGTACAATCATTGGTTATGCGGGCGACGAGCACAATTCCTCAAATTAAGACAAAAATCTTTTTGTGTCTAAATATCGGTTTGCCGTCGTACTCTGATGACGATCATGGAAGGTCGAAACGCGTCAGTACGTGTGACTAACTGTAGTTTTGCTATGTTGTTAGTCTGGTTAAATACAACGGACATGCTAAATACAATTGGACTGGTGTTTATTTCAATCTCACAAACTTTATTAAGAGAACATGTACTGACTGTTTAAGAAATTCGATTTCTGTTAAGTTAAACTTCACAAAATTAATGTGAAAGCTCGATTTAATCACGCGAACAATTAAAAATAGCTTTATCAGATCACATATATGAATGCATCGAAATCTAATAAGAAATTTATGATTGTGTCCGCATAGTAATGGTGCAGCCAAGATTCGAGTGAAATAAAATTCATGAGAAGCTTCCCGAGAAATTGTAACATCACTGCTTCTAGAACATCAATTTCGGTTTCATCTAGGTTAGTCAGTTTGCCGTCATGTCTTGATCACGACCAAGACACGTCCAACACTGTTAATACATATAACTAATTGTTGCTGTGTTAAGCTTTGCAAACGTTTCAATACACGGGATTAGTTTTTAATTAATTTTTATGGAAATTGAATGAAAAAACTTGTTCTCACAACTTGAAAAATTAAAAACTGTTCCGTCGAACCACTTTATTTAATGTAAAAAACGATAAAAAGTTAGTTCGGATTGTGAATGCACAGAAATTTTGCAGCCGGAATTCCAGTCAGACAGTTATTGTGAAGAAAACCATATTCATGATAGTATGTATTAGGTGTTGCGAACCTAGTAACAATTTAACTGTTATATATTCATGATCGACGGACAGGCAAAATAATGTTAACATCATCTCTTTAAAATGCATTAACTCTTAAAAATATATATGCAGGTATGTATTAGGTTTTGCGAACCTAGTAAACAAATTAGTTAGTATTTAACTGTAATATATTGAATTCAAGGATGTCATGCTTACCGCGAAATGTGATAACTGATATCGATGAAGGCCAGAGTGTATGGTTTAACTGGAGTAACAGGTGTTCGGAAATTGTTGTAATTCTCAATTTGGGTGAACTTTAGCATAAATTTATATCCATCAGGTTGGTATCATGTACCGACTCGGAAACCATAGTGTTAGTATCCGGTACTCATCGATTTCGAAAAAGGTATCAGTTACTAACACAATAGCCATAGTGTTAGTATCCTTTACAGACTCGGTATATATATTATATAGTGTGAGTTAGCATTGAAGTCGTATTGTCGTTGACTTTAGATTATGTTAGCTTCACTATTACAGGTTTACACATTCGTCTAGGAGATTGTACCGTCCTATTATTCCACATTCTTCTACCAAATATATAGTGGTTAAAGGGCTTAATACCGGCTCCTACTGATGAGTCGCCAGTAAGCACGAAACGAATGTGCATGAGATTATACTTTCCGTTCATGCTGCCTTTGGTTTATCCTTCTGGTCACAAATGAACTAATTTGTTACTAGGTTCGCAAAACCTAATACATACTTGCATATATATTAGCTCTTCGCAACAAACAGTATTTAACTGTAATATTTATCTTAATCTCCTGAAAAATCTACTAATGAACATATATTTATATATAAATTTGAAAGCAAAACAAGATAGAAATATGTGAACATAGAGAGTGTGAAAAACGGAAACCAATCAATTGCGTGCGTCACATCCAGTTCAAGCTCAGTGCTTGTACGTGCTTCTTCTGCTTACATAAGTCCGGCTGCAATTTGTTTATCCATAAGGCTTCGTATGTGGCTAGCTCTCTTTTGTTTTTGCATTTAGTAATTACTTTGAATGCTACGTCTGGAGAACATACGTGCGATGTTTCGATGATGTGTTGCGCAATAGCAGACGTGTATTCACCATTTGATTTAAAACAGGCGTTTAAGTTGCAATGTTCTCTCATTCGAGTAATTAACCGTCTGGTCGATCGGCCTACGTAAGTTGATCGACAACTTGCGCATGTATATTGGTAAATAATATTTGATATCGACATTAACGGCTGTTTCTCTTTGATTGCTGGTAAAGGCAAGTGTGTTACCCTAAATAACACTCGTAGTTTAGCTGCATTAAATGTGCGTGTTAATGCTGCTTCAACTTTCTTTTGTGCCATTCGGGAAACTGCATCCCCCTTAAATGGGATGTTTAGGTAGACTGTTTTCTTTTCTGGCCCGTAATACGTCTGTTTCTGTTTAATTCCCCTTTTAATAATTGATTCAATTAATTGTCTGGGATAGCCATTAGACATTAAATCGTTAATTGCTTTATTATATTAATTTTCTCTAGAATCTTGACTAACCAACCTGTCAATTCTTGAAAAGCAACCACGAACTGTTGATAATTTATATTGAAATGGCACAAAACTGCTGTAATGCAAATACTGTGCAGACCATGTTGGTTTATGGTAAATTGTTCTGTTTAATTTACCATTAGTTTCTTTCTTTAATAGTACATCTAGGAAAGGCAGACAGTCATCTTTCTCGTGCTCTGACGTGAAGCCGATATTCTTATGTGCTTTGTTGAAACTTTGAAGCAATGTTCGTGATTGCGACCTGTTCTTAAGTACAAGAAATATATCATCCACGTACCGTATATATTGAGCACATTTACTTGTCACTCTTTAATGATGTGTTCTCTAGGTGCCCTAGAAAAATCTCAGCAAACACTGGAGATAAGGGGCTTCCCATTGCCACACAATCAGTCTGTTTGCAGATGCTTCCATTAAAATTAAACCGTACGTCCTTTGTGCATAATAAGATAAGCTTGCGTAGAGTGTGACCTGGCACCGGCGATAGTAATATGTCGTGTTCTACCGCTTTGACTATAATGTCAATGGTTTCATCAATTGGAACATTTGTAAACAAAGAGGTAACATCAAAAGATACCATAATCTTTTTTTAACATTTATTTCTTGAATTTTGTTTACTTGTATTATTATTTACTTATGGGCTTTATTCTGTTTGACACGATGTTTATAGTCATTATTTGGGTCAACGAGATTCAGCCCTCTTCTAATTCTATTTATTATCAACTTTGTTTTGGTCTAATTAATAATATATGCTTATGTGAATGAACTATGTATCTTAGTGTTCTATGTTTTTATTGAACTCGTGTGTTGTTAATGATGAGCAATGATGCCTTATTCATTTTATGATTTCCAGAGGCCTCTGGTTTATTCCAATACGTGTTTTGTAATTGTAATTAAATAGAAAATTTAATTTTAAATAATGACTTTCGGTTTCTATCATACATTTTACATTTTCATTACTGTTCTGCTTTCCTCATTGTTTCTTTATTATCAGAAATAGGTTTAGCTTTTTTATTAGTTACATTTCAGTTAATTAAGTAATCAATATTGACTTGGTCTATATTTGGCTTCAGATTAGCTATTTAATGGGGAAATACGGAGAACATGTTTGATATGCGCAGATATCAAAGCATTTTTATTGGACTGAAATTCATTAGATGAGGAATGCATTTAATCTGTTAGAGCAAAATCTAGTAAAACAGTTTAATTCGTGAAAACACGCCATCTAATTTAAAAAATGAAATTATACCGCGGTTCAACATAGTAGCAATTTAGTCAAATAGGACCAGATAAATAAACCAAAGTTAGCATTTGCAGAAAGTATAATTTCATGTACACAATCGTTTCGTGTTTAATGGTGACTCATCAGTAGGAGCCGGTATTACGTCCCATACTCACAATATATTTTGGTGAGGAATGTGGAACATTTGGACGCTAAAAATAAATCAATGAACATAGGTTGCGCGGGTAGTGTTAAGAGCAACAGATTCCGATTCAAACGTGCCCAAGTTCGAGCACTGACCGCGGAATATTCTGAAAGTGCGTAATGAGTTTCAAATAAAAGAGGAAACTGATCTACTGGATGAATCGCCTCATCTACACTATACAATGCTTAGTTTATACCGGCAAGTGTATTTATTTAATGGATCAAGTTTTAATATGGAAATCAAAAGTAATTGTTATCACCGCCCGCACACCAAATGCTCGTTTATTTACAAAATATTCATTTCAATATCATGTCCCCATGTAAAGGGGTGTCGATTTTATATTGACATATTGTAGTTATCTAGTTTAAACTTCAGGTCTAAATTGACGAACTATAGGTTCCACCTAATGAAAGTCTAACAAATAACAATTAGTTAGTATATACGTGAAAATTGTGTGTATTGTGCAGCAGGGTGGCACTGGGGTTGGAGCAACAGATGATCAAGCCCTGTCCGTGAACAATTCTGGACAATACGTGATGAGTTCCCAAAAAGAACAAAATCGGTTTATTGGATGAATTGCCATTTTGATATAATACAATTATTAGCTTATACTGACAAAATAATATATATATATATATATATATATATATATATATATATATATTTCAAGATAGCAACCTGTATTAAAGCGATTCCTATTTGTTTATCCTACTCTATAGGAAATGCTCTATAGACGCACCAATAATGCTGATACTTTTTAACAATAAATGATTGCGCGGATAGAGGTAACAATTAAATAAATCAGGTTTGCGAGTTTGAAATAAACACCTAACCCATTGTATATAACCAATCGTCGAATAACATAACAAAACTACCCCAACCGCAACGCACTGAGGAGTTTCAAACTTCCATGATCATCATTAGGGTACGACGGCAAACTGACTATCAAGGATCAAACCACATTGAATATATGGGGAAATCAATTTTAGATATGCGGCTCTCACATCTAGCAGGCTCGCATACAGTGAAATTGACTGTAAATGTCGGTTACACAATTACTATACAGTCAGGAACATTAACAGTTTGCAGCTTTCGACAAAATTTCATATAGAGGCAATACAATTTAAAAATAATTCATTGCGCGGGTGGTGGTAACAATTCTTTAAATCAAGTTTGCGAGCATGAAGTAAACACCAATACATAAGTACTTAACCAGTCGTCGAACAACATAGCAAAACAACGGCCAGTTGCAACGCACTGACGGATTTCCACCTTCCATGATCATCATCAGAGTACGACGGAAAACTGACTATCGAGGATCAATCCGCATTGAATATATAATTAAATCAAATTTAGATATGCGGCTCTCACTTCTAGCAGTCTCGCATACATTGAACTTGACTGGAAATGTCGGCTGCACAATTTATATGCAGTCACGAACATTAACTTTCTGCAGCTTTCGCCACATATACGTATATAAACAATACAATTTAACTATAATTGATTGCGCGGGTGGTTGTAACAATTCTTTGTATCACATTTGTCAGCTTGAAGTAAACACCAATCCAAATTAATTTAACCAGCCGTCGAACAGAATAACAAAACTAACGTCAGACGCATCTCACTGACGCGTTTCGACCTTCCATGATCATCATCAGAGTACGACGAAAATCTGACTATCGAGGATCAAATCGAATTGAATATATATGGAAATCAAATTTAGATATGCGACTCTCACCTCTAGCAGTCTCGCATATATTGAACTTGACTGGAAATTTCGGCTGTACAATTTATTTGCAGTCACGAACACTAACAGTTTGCAGCTTTCGCCACACATACATATATAGGCAATACAATTTAACAATAATTGATTGCGCGGGTGGTGGTAATAATTCTTCAAATCAAGTTAGCGAGCTGGAAGTAAACACCAACCCGAATGTATTTAACCAATCGTCGAACAACATAAGAAAACGACCGTCAGTCAGAACAAACTGATGCGTTTCGACCTTCCATGATCATCATTATTGTACGACGATAAACTGACTATGGAGGAATTTGTGAAGCCGACATTTATAGTCCTGTACAATATAAGTGGGATTACTAGATATGAGAGCCGCATATATAACTTTGATTTCCATATACATTCAATGCGGTTTGATCCACGACATTCATTTTTCCATCGTACTCTGATGGTGATCGTGGAAGGTCGAAACGCATTAGTGCGTTGCGGCTGGCAGTAGTTTTGTTATGCTGTTAGATGACTGGTTAATTAAAATGGGATCAGTTCTTTACTTCAAGCTCGCAAACTTGATTTATGAAATGCTGATACTTAGAAGTTTTAAACTTTTAATATCAGCAAGCCTAATATT
This sequence comes from Eudiplozoon nipponicum, assembly GCA_029291075.1. Lineage (NCBI taxonomy): Eukaryota > Metazoa > Platyhelminthes > Monogenea > Mazocraeidea > Diplozoidae > Eudiplozoon > Eudiplozoon nipponicum. Next base: position 40,155 of record JAQBSW010001709.1, on the reverse strand, counting down.
TACGTATAAAGTACTTATTTAATTAATAAATAAAACATAATCAATCCATAATTTGGTTTTTATTAAACATTATAGTCGGTGCAATTTGTAGCTACACTACTCCATATACCTTATCTTTTGCAGAGAATAACGATAAGGTGTCGGGTGCAGCTAGATGTGCACAATGGTTTATGTCTTTGTTCGAAATTTATTAGTTGGCAGCCAGGTTCCCAGATTTTATTGCATATCCCTTAAGTCGGTAGTAGCGCAGTCTGGAGCATCCTTGGCACACGTGCTTTCTATGAAATATTATGCATGTCTGGCGTACTGACCAAATGAATTCGTGAAGTACGGTTTATAAGTATAACCATAAAAGTACATTGAATACACGCCATTGCGGTTGTATTGCTTCTTAGAAATTATTGAACGGGTAATTAGCTTCCTCGACTTTAATTAAGCAATGGCTTGTCTAGGCACCGCATCTGTTTGCACGAACATATGCCTTCGTTTCAGAGGTGTTCACGAATCGAGCCCATTATTGCTTATCTTCACAGTGTGAAGGTATGTATTCGTTTAGTGCTGACAGATCATTAACCGCTTCCGCTTCGTTTGCACGCTTTTCTTGTACGGTAATTACAGCGATACTGTCACACGCTGTCAGAGCCGCGTCGCCTGGTACTTCCCTATTCTGGGCGACATTTTGTGATCAAAATCTTCAGTTGAAGTGCAATTTAGACGCCGCCATTCTTTAATCAACTGGTCCTAACAGTCAGCCTTCTATCGTTGAGTGTGAGTTCCTACAGGTATATTTGGCGTTCATCTACTTTAGTCAATACTTCTGATTCTCCGTTGTTTATAATAGAAATAAATTTAAAGTTGGGTTACAAAGCCATCACGGAAAAAATTATCAATGATGAAAGAAAATTGAATTCCTACTTGACTATTGTACTCCAATCAAAATTCTCTGCAAACATGCACACCGTACTAGTACGTAGAAGCTTCAAATGGATACTATAACAAAGCTTAGCGCTTTTATCTGGGAATTATTTATTTAATTAATAAATAAAATTTCCTAAATATTTTGTTTAGCACTTATTAAGCATGATACTCAGTGCTATGTATCCCTGCGCGCCTAAAACTTATGTAATGCCTCATACATTATTTATTAATTACTTAGTTAATAAAAAACAACACATAATCAATCTATCGTTTACTATGATTACGCCTAATAGCTCGTTTATTAATTACTTATTTAATTAATTTATAAAATATGATCAATCTATAATTTTGCCCTCAATTCAATATGAAAGAAGTGCTAAGTCTAGTTGCAATGCCACACGAGAAACTGTCACTAAACCGGCCAAATGCATTAATTGCTTTAAAACACTTTGTTGAATGACTAAGAAAAATAACAGACATTAAAAATTGTTACTACTAACGAATTAAACCATAAATCAGAACTCTTAAATGTATGTTGCTTAATTTATACAAAACTGAATTGTTAAAATTATCAAAATACTAAAAAAGTAACTGTTTTAAAATAGTTTCAAAACACAAGGTGTTAAACTAGTTTCTCGAAGACTGGATAATTATATATCGATTAAAAAGCGCAAGTTAACGTTGGAACAAAACGCGAATGCAAAATAGTCACGTGTATGATAATTTGCAATTGTTAGATACTGTCACAAAGTTTATGAAACTTGATATTTCGTTCATCAAATTTATGATTTAATATGCTAATAGAAATATGCGAATGTAATGGTATGCTAGACAAGAAAAATTATCGCTTTCTAATTCTACTGGCAGTTCTGGTAGATCTTTCTATTAGACACAGACTTTTTACACTGCCATGACGGCAGCTCGAACCAGAACTAATTTTTTACGGTCTTACAGATCATTCACCGCGTAATACGAGCAATTTTTGGTTAAAAACAAAGTTTTGTTTTTCATATAGTCCTTGCTTTAGGTGGAGTCGATTTGACATCGATTCAGAACAAAAATTCTAACTAGTCACCCAGACGTATAGTTTTAGATCAGACACATAAGTTGGTATACAACCAAAAATTGCATACTGTGCGTGGCTTGGATGGCTTAGTGAATAAGTTGTAAAACTCAAAAGAGAACGTGCCTTGTTTCGATTCCCATGTGCAGCAATTCCGCGAGGTACTTGATAGGTACACAATAAAGTGAAACAGGTTGAATTAATTAATTCAATTTGCTATTCTATGCAATATTTTGTTGATACTGTATATATATATATATATATATATATATATCGAGGTAAATATATTCTCGAAAAGCATAAAGGAATGATAAAGTAAAACTACCAGAACTTCGCGACGTGCTTGTTATATCGGTAGAGGTACAATAGATCAAAGAATAGTTTGATAGCGTTCAAACTGTCGGATGGAACATACGGCATGTGTCAAACAGCGTAGTATTATGAATCAGGCATACTGGATTGTGAAATATAACTTGGTTTATTGTAACCATTATTAAACGGATTTTGTCGAGTAGTTGTGCAGAGTGGCAAATAATGCACACAACTCTGAAAAGACTTGTCCATTTTAAGGAGCAATAAACACTTGGAAATTGATAGCGTCAGAAGGGCTTTGTAAAACTCAAAATATTGCCAGATATGTTTATGGAAATGACAGCCAAAAACCAAGAGTAATATGTGTGATAAGGACTACGTATTAAATAAACTTATCTGTATGTGAGTTAAAACAAGATAGTTAACAATTAGGAGTATTGTCCATAATCGTGCATAGAATTAGACAACCATCAATTGCGCAGGTGGTAACAAAAATTCAATAAATAAAATTCAATCCCAATTTATTTAACTAGTCTCACAGTAATTTGCTTGGGATAGAAAGCAAAAATGCAAGCGAAAAAGGTTTATGTAAAACTTATCTGCACGGATTGATAGAATTAATCATAAAGCAATCACTAGATGGGAGATTACGATTAAAACGAAATTCTGTTTATCTCCATGGGTGCCACAATCTCATAAAAATAGCATGACTGAAAATTTGGTAAATTAGTACAGAATAACCATCCGAACTACTATTACTAATACTACTACTACTACACAGCGTTACAACAGCATGATACACCGCTGTTCCACTACCGCTAAATCATGAAATTCAAAGTTATGTGTGAGCTGTAAATGGACACTAGTTTGACAATTACTAGTGAAAATAGCAAAAACAATCAGTAAGTGCAATTAATTTAAGAATACTAGCTAAAAGCTTTACTTCAACATTATATATTGATACTTTACAGCCGAATAATCATGAAATTCATAGTAATGTGTAGGCTCAAAATTAACAATAGGTTACCCATTCATAGTGGGAAACTGCGACTGTGTTTGTTTAGCCTCTCTACTTTGGCCTGTCAAGTACACCCAAACGGAAACGCTCATTTGTCAATGATGACGTAAGAAAGGTAAGTTAATAATATGTGGGTTTAAATTATAGCGCGTGCTAATGCAACTGGGTAGAATTGGACTTATTTGAAGCAAAATAATGTCATGTAGCCCGTAGTCATAGAAATTCCGGTCTGACGACAGGCGAGCACATGCTAGTCAGCCCGGGATTGGTAGAATGAGCCTAGTCGAGTCTAATCGGACACAGCTATCATCCCATTTAATATGAAGCCTATAGTTTGGCCTAACTACGCAGTAACACTTAGTGTTAAATGTGTAGTGACGGGATGAAAAAAACGTGCTAGACGTGAAGGGCAGGTTTTAGGAATCACTGGCCACTAGCATCTGGGCGGATAGTGCTCAACAGCCTTGGTTTGCAGACTATTAAGGAGAAAAAAGTCCGAATAGAAACCATTTTCTATAGAAATGGGCGACCTAGTGTTCCTTTACAGTCCACATATAACCATGAACGATACAAATTATAATGATTACATACTGAATCGGCCGTCACGCAGTATAAAATCTGTCGCCTTATCTCCGGAGTCGTGCAGGGTGGATAAGCAAAACAGGCTACTACAGACACATTAATCTCTGATTCTACCTCCTTTCTTTATCCTCCCTCTTCCCGATCTAACAATAACGCTCGTTTAGACGCGATGAATTTGATGGGTGTTGGTCAAATCCCTGAGCTCAATATCGGATTGCCAAATATCACAAATCGTTTAAGTAGACTACCAATCATTAAACCCTGGTTATTTTTTAATATTGGCGCATTTAATTTGCAAACATTAAAACAACTTGGACAACAAGAAGCTCTTGAACGTACGTTGGATATACTAGAAGTCGATGTATGTTGCGTATCTGAAACCAGAATACAGGATCCTACGTGCATTACAGAACTGGGTGCACTATTCTTATCTACGCGTTATTGGCTTCGAACATCTAGTTCCACGGAGTTTTCTCAAGCTGGTAAATGGAGCGGTGGTGTTGTTCTTAGCACACGAACTGAAGCTTTCTTAATTGAGTGGATCACTTTGGTCGACACGTTTAAATACATCTACGAAAATCAATGACAAATAAATACTCAGCGTTATCATTTCGTTGTATCGGCGTATACTGCTACCGATTGCAACACAGACGAAAGCAAAGACGCTTCTTACTCCAAACTTAGCTCTTTACTAATTAGAGCAAGAACTTCATATAAACTCTAGGATATGGGTGACATAATTGCTCAAGTTGAGCTCTTAAGTAACGCAGAATTTCATTTATGTGGTAGATACACTACAAGTTCGACGTTCAACGATAATGTTGAACGGCTGTTGAATAGGGAAATTCTTGAACAGCAACATGTATATCGCCGTCCCAAGACTTCAAGGGTGCATCTGACTCTGTGGATCGCAATATTCTATTCAATGTTCTGTCGAAAAGTGGTGTACCCACCAAATTTGTAAATATTATACGCACTCACTACATAAAGAGTTCTGGTCGCGTTAATGTCTAAAACGAATTAACGCGCAACTTTACTACAAACAACGGTGTTTGTCTAGGCTGTCCACTTTATCCATTTTTGATTAAGTTTTTAATAGATGCTATTATGAACAACATTTTTCCACTCGTTTAGGATGCAAGTGTTGAAATTCTTCCTGGCGGTAGATTAGTCGATCTTGATTATGCAGACGATATCTTACTAGTATTCGACAGTCGAGATTATGCTCAGGCAACCTTTAATAGATTAGCCGACGTTGCTCCTTCTTTCGGTATGAAATTCGCACCCTCTATATGTGAGATAATTTTGCAGGATCAGCCTTCACTCACTCCAATTCTGCGACTGCAGATTGAAGATCTCGACAGCGTTGACAGGTTTACATACATTGAGAGTTCTGTCAACAAGTCAGACTATATGCCTAACGAGGTGAGTATGAGAATCGCGAAAGCCAGAGTAACTTTCTCGAACCTTCGCCATTTATGGAGAAATGCTAGTACTTCACTCTGCCTTAAAGGTCGTACTTAACATGCATCGGAACGCGGAGTTTTATTATGCGCTAGTGAGATTTTGCCCCTTAGATTTGTTGATTTTAGACGCTTACAGGCATTCGACCATCGTTGTTTGAGGAGCATAGAACTTGTAGGTAAAGAACAACAAATAACCAATGCCGACATCCGTAAACGTATTTTTAGATCGGGCAACAAGTGTTCCTCGTTAGAGAAACAACTAAGGATTCATCCACTACTTTGGCTCGGACACGTTTTGAATATACCTTCAATTCGATTACCCAGTAGAGCACTGTTCAACACACCCAGCGCCAGATTGACTTAAGACACAAGGTGGGCTGAATTTGACATGGGAAAAACACTTAAAAGCAACTACCTGAAAATTGGGTAGAATATGGCCCACTCGTGTGGCAAGATGGGATCCGCGTGCGCATCTTATTTCTTGGTTGGAAGCCCTGCACGAAATGTCATCGAGTCGAGCTTAGTGGCGATCTTGTGAATTTCTAACAGAATCATCTTTGTAGCTTTCTTTGTAGTAGACAAAGTTAGCTGCGAGGTTTGGTTTGTTTACAAGTGATACAGTGACAGCCACAAGGAAGGTCTATTGCTGATTTTGCCTTGCCTTAATGCTGACTTGCCTATAATGGTGTTGTGTAGAGGTTCAGTTTTCCTCATTTATGAGTGTTATATGGATAAATATACTCATAGTAGCTAGGTGCTCTCTCTCATAAATCTTAAAAATAAATTGTGTGCATAAATTATTATTTTTGTCGTTATTTCTAAAAAAATTCTTGTTCTTTGTTTTTCTTATGACTATATGGCAGTGAAACATTAGTTACTATTGGCTTTTTGTATGGCTGTGTATGATGATGATGATGATGATGACTGTCAAGTGATTACAGCTCATGACAATAAAAATCACATAAAATCAGTGCTCAGTGCCCACGCGTTATTGCATCACAGTATTAAATAAATTCAATAAACGATTCAAAAGCGGAAACAACAATAAATTTATTACATTACGGGGAGAACATCCAACGCAATTTGGTTTTCCTCGTAGCATAAATTTATAAGAATGAAGTAAATAGTATAGCGCAGATATATTTCATAAGAATTAGTCGTGGAAAAACGCATTGCTTTTTAGTAAATTTTCGAGCGAAACAAGGACGAATTAATAAAAGTAAAATTAAATTTTGCTATAAAAGCACGTATATTTATCTAATTTTCAGGCTGCATTTTGAAAATTATATGAAAATATTTTTTTAAATGCATGAAACATCTAATTATAAAACAATTTGTAGCTCTCTAAAATGTGGTATTAATAAACCAGAGAATGAGTATTTCGACACTGCTTTATTATACAAAACGAGAGATAGACTAATAAATTATTAAAAGTATTATTAAAAGTGCAGTTTAAAACCACATTAAATCGATAAAATGAACTTCGCCGTAACGGTATTGAAATTTCCGCGAATTCTCCTCTATAAGCTTGATAATTGTACCCATTACGAATAGTTAGCGTTAGATCTAGATGCACACACATGCGAAACAAACTTTTATGTGAATTTCGGTTTGATCCTCGTGTTCTGATGATAATCTGGTAGATTGAAACGCGTCATTACGTGTGACTGTCGGTAGATTTCCTATGTTGTGCGATTGCTAAGATACAATAGGATTGGTGTTTCTCGAAAAGTAGCAAATTCTATTTAAAGAATTGTTATCACCACTCGCGCTAGCAATGATGGTCCAATTGTATAACTGATAAACATATTTAGCGAAAATGGTAAAAAGTTGTTCGTAACTCTATAAAATTTTGCAGCCGACATTTCCAGTCACGTACAATATGTTCAAGCTGATAGAAAGATCTGCATATCTTATTTGTCTATATTAGATACTAATTGCGGTTTTTGCCTCGTTAGTGAATCAGTGCTCTAATGCTTGCCATGGAAGGTCGTAAAGCGTTAGTACGTGCAACCGATGAAAGTTTTACTATGTTATGCGACTGGTTAAATAAAATGGAATAGATGTTTTTCTTAAGCCTGTCAACTTGATTTTAAAAAATTGGTTGCTTCATGTTTACAAAGTTTTTGAATTTTTTGCAGCTACTAAAAGCTGTCTAACATTTAGTTGCTATATTTGCCATCTGGAAACCTCTAACCAGTTAATACAATTTAAAAATAATTGTTTGCGCGGGTGGTGGTAACAATTCTTTAAATCAAGTTTGCGAGCTTGAAGTAAACACCAATCCCATTGTATTTAACCAGTCGTCGAACAACATAACAAAACTACCGCCAGCCGCAACGCACTGACGCGTTTCGACCTTCCATGATCATCATCAGAGTACGACGGCAAACTGACTATCGAGGATCAAACCGCATTGAATATATATGGAAATCAAATTTAGATATGCGGCTCTCACTTCTAGCAGTCTCGCATACATTGAACTTGACTGGAAATGTCGGCTGCACAATTTCTATGCAGTCACGAACATTAACTGTTTGTAGCTTTCGCCACATATACATATATAGACAATACAATTTAACAATAATTGTTTGCGCGTCAGTGCGTTGCGGCTGGCGGTAGTTTTGTTATGTTGTTCGAGGACTGGTTAAATACAATGGGATTGGTGTTTACTTCAAGCTCGCAAACTTGATTTAAAGAACTCTAACCAGTTAGACAAGTAAGTATATCGGCATGCCAGATAAAGGTTTGATATCAAAATGATTTAAAACGCCACGCACTGTGGGCTAAACATAATTAGAAAGGCGGTTTTACTGAAAAAAGTTGATGACAATTTATCGTTCCTGTTACTCATGAAGATGCATCAGGCAACAAAACGACGTCACAATGATGGTTAAAAATGTAGTTTTTGGATTAGTATAAGAACAAACATTATTAAAATTTTAAAAACAAGACAGCACAAAATTCGAAGAAGGACGAAGTGCATCCTCACGAACAACTAGCCTAAATTTTGCCATATTTCGCGTCTTTTTCAAAGTAAGATAGGTTTTCATTTCAAGTCAGCAAAACTAATTTAGATAATTGGATTCTTACTCACGTAAACACTCATAGGTGTGTCGAAAGCTGCAAAAAATATTGGATCGTGGTTCATAGAAATTTTTCAGACTATATTTAAATAATGTATATATTTCTTAAAAGAGTTAAAAATAATTCGAAAATAGATTTATCAGAATAACCTAATCTGTGTTGGGATTACTATAGGCTGAGTTCCAGTTGTTTTGTATCTTCGAGATATTTCGACAGCCTTTGGCGTTTGCTATCATCAGTCCGATATATACCATATATCATATATATATATATATATATATATATATATATATATATATATATATATATATATATATAGTATATATATAGTTTCAAAGCACACAAGGGAAGCAAGCGCGATGTTTCCTCCGGCAATATCATGTATACTCCAGACTGATCTTTCACTAGATAGTTGCGTGTCGCGTGTTTGTTTATATGTCCATATCCAACTAAATGAGTCTAGTTTGGATGAATATTAATCCACTATTTACAAGCGATAGATTATTTGTCATATATTCACCATTTGAAAAGATGTACTTGTGGTCAATTTTACATTGTGTCGTTGGGAGCCCAATAAATCAGATGCACCCTTGTTAACCTCATGCCAGTTAAGTGATAAAATAAGAAAGCAGACGCACCATGCACGTGTGGAATTCTGCTCAAACCGCTCAAGATGTGCTTAGGATTGGCTTGTTTATTAACATTTGTTTTCATATCACTAAACAGGCGTACGTCACGCATGTGCATGTATGCGTGTATATACAATAAAACAGGATCTAGTTAAATATACGTAATATACGTGTACATCCATCTAAATGAAAGATCAATCTATAGACATTTATCTAAACTTGAAAAGCGTCAGAATACTAATTTTATTCTTAACGTTTGAAATAATGCATTACCAAAGTGATCTCAACAGATAGGGTAAGGGTAAGACACAAAATAATCATATTCAGCAAAATACGAAGCTTAATTAATATATGAAAGTAAATAAGTGATGGTTAGACAAGAAAATTAATTAACAATAGAATAAGCAATATTAGGAAAGAGGATAAGCGTTCAAATCACAACGAGCTTTAAAAATAAATGAACAATTAAAGGATGAAATTTATTATTACATTCTCCTTAATTGATTAGCTAGTAATTTCATAATAAGCCAGTCTTAATCCGATATTCGTAATCTTTTACTAGACCTAGCTTCAGATTCTGATTCGTGCAATCGTCTTTTCCTACCGTTAGATTAGGTTATATCCCAGATCGAACCTAATGATTTTTCTAAATCTATCTCATTCAAAATATCACTTAGAGATTTAATTTAGATAAGCTCTCTAATCTATCACGTCGTCCAATTACAACTACATATCGCTATGCGTCGGCAATAATCCCAGTTAGTAGAATGTCTGTCTTCACTGCATAATGGACAATGTCAGATTTAGCAATATGTCCAAACTTATATGCCTTTCTATATTATTTTCTTATTACATTGATTAGGCACATGATCTCACCAACTTATATTTTTGGTTAGGGAGTCAAGTACCCAGAGTAATGGACTATTTTAAAACTGTTCTCATATTATGTTTTAAAACTATTGATTTTAATTTTAGGCTTAGTTTTGAGTCTGGAAGTACCATGCTCTTACGAACTTCCTTCCCTTTATCAACTTTTATGTATCTCAAATGAGAAATAAATTTATTTCGACATAAATCATTATTGCTTTTATTAAATTAAGAGGATAACAATTAACCACGAATATATCACGCAGTTTGCCTAATTCCATCTTACTATGCTTGTTAATCTAAGACTTATTACTAACTATATAACAGTTAAATTCTCTTTGTTGCGGTGAACTAATATATATGCAAGTATGTATTAGGTGTTGCGAACCTAGTAACAAATTAGTTCAGTTGTGACCAGAAGGATAAATCAAAGGCAGCATGAACGGAAAGTATAATCTCATGCACATTCGTTTCGTGCTTACTGGCGACTCATCAGTAGGAGCCGGTATTACGCCCTTTAAACACTATATATTTGGTGAAGAATGTGGGATAATAGGACGGTACAATCTCCTAGACGAATGTGTAAACCTGCAATAGTGAAGCTAACATTATATAGTCTACGACAATGCGACTTCAACGCTAACTCACTCTATATAATATATATATATATATACCGAGTCTGTAAAGGATACTAACACTATGACTATTGTGTTAGTAACCAATACCAACATTATCGTACCAAAAAGGTACATGTTATTAACACTATGGTTTCCGAGTCGGTACATGGTACTAACTATTTTAAGACACCGAATTTCAAATGATTAAAGTGATTTGACTTAAAATTAAGATGGCTTACCGAGCAAGTATTCTTCCGCAAAATATTTCACTTTAAATTCTGACAATTTATATTTAGCCTGACATCCAAAATGGTAATTGAACTGATGACTTCTTTTCATGAGTACATTGAAGTTTGTCCACACGATTCGTCAAATTTAATAAATTTATCATTTTATCTTCACCGTGGTTAAAAATCAATAATAAGTTATCTAACAACCGTAGATACGATTTTGGCTTTAGTGGCGGTTTTTCCCAGAGATTATTTTCCAAATAATGCATAAAAATATTGGAACCGACATAGGTTGTCCCATTGGAACACGTCGAAAATATACCGGTATATTTGATTGCATAAATACTACATCTTTTTGAACACTTATGTCTACGCGGAACATGCACTTATCCGTTGTAGATTTTCACTAAAATTTTCCGGGAAAATAATTAAGAATAAACCCCAAATTAATGTAGGCAAACTCGAACAACCGTCCTTCCGACAAAATTATGAAGATATTCTAAAGGCTAATCTAACTGGTCCGGATGGCGAAAATCTGAATATACTTTGGTCCAAGATAAGTTCCATTATGCACAATGCAGTTACTACTGTATGTGGCATTGCAGGACCCCGTAGAAATAATCATTGGTTCTCTGTAAATCTCTAGAAATACTCGAAATAATGTGGCGAATTCCAACTGTCTTGACTTATAACAATACCTGTCGCAATATAAGGCGCCAACTTAATCGCAGTCTGAAAGTCGATTTCGAAAACTTTTGGACCAGAAATGCTGTAGAAATGGATGTAAGTTTCGCGTCAGGTAATAGTCGCTGTTTGTTCCAACTTATCCGCCCAATAGGTCCAGGAAAAGTAAAAGTTAGTGAAACTATGAATGATAGTAACAACGATTTAATAACCGATAAAATAAGTCGTCTTGACAGGTAGTCTGAACACGTTAGAGATCAATTTTCTTGGCCACCCGTGTCAGTTCCGATTCCCGAAAGCATGTCTGCATTAACAGTGTTGAATGGTAGTCCCGAAGAACCATCCAAGTTAGAAGTACGCGATGCAATCCTATCTTTTAAACGCCACAAAGCCGCAGGCCCCGATGATTTGCTTCCAGGATTGTTTAAGAATGGTGGCGATATAATTTCAGGAGCGTTGACCAAACTTTTTCATGCTATATGGAATGAGGAATCCATACCACTTGATTGGAATGAGTCGACCATCAATCCCATCTTCAAAAAAGGCAATCGTAATTCGTGCGATAACCATCGTGGTATAAGTTTGACTCCGGTCGTATCAAGGTTATTTGCTTCGATTATCCTACGTCGTCTTAGTGCTTCACGTGAATCACATACAAGAGAAGAACAGGCCGGATTCCGCGCAGGACGAGGTTGTATAGATAATATTTTTACATTAAGGCAAGTTCTCGAACAGAGACATTTATATCACCGTCCCACAATAGTCGTCTTTCTAGACTTCAAGGGTGCATTTGATTCGGTGGATCGCAATGTTTTATTCCATATCTTGTCGAAAAGCGGTGTGCCCACAAAATTTGTTAATATTATACGAGCTCTCTACACAAATACTTCTGGTCGCGTTAAGGTCTACAACGAATTAACGCATAACTTTACAACCAGCAGTGGTGTTCGTCAAGGTTGTCCACTTTCCCCATTTTTGTTTAATTTTGCAATCGATGCTATTATGAACAACACTCTCCCACACATTCAGGACGCTGGAGTTGAAGTTCTCCCGGGAGATAAACTAGTCGATCTTGACTATGCGGACGATATCGTACTATTATTCGACAATCAGCATGCTGCCCAGGCCACCTTGAATAGATTAACAGACGTTGTTCCGTCTTTCGGTATGAAATTCGCACCCTCTAAATGTAACATGCTGTTACAGGATCATCCACCACTCACTTCAACGTTGCGACTGCAGAATGAACATCTTGACATAGTCGACAGGCTTACATATCTTGGAATACGGATCGCAAAAGCTAGAGTAGCTTTCTCGAACCTTCGTCATTTATGAAGAAACGCGAATTTTTCACTTTGCCTAAAAGGTCGTGTTTACAATGCATCTGTACGCGCAGTCTTATTATGCGCTAGTGAAACTTGGCTTCTTAGAGTTGATGATTTGAGACGCTTACAGGCATTCGATCATCGTTGTTTGAGAAGTATAGCACATGTTGGTTACCAACAACGAATAACTAACGTTGACATCCGTAGACGTATTTTTGGATCTGACAATAAGTGCTCGTCTTTAGAAAAACAAATAAGGCTCCATCAACTTCGTTGGCTCGGTCACGTTTTGCGCATGCACTCATTTTGATTGGTTTAAATAATTAGTATCGCCGCCTGCGCAATGTTCGAAAAATTATATAAATATTCATTTTAACACCATTTCCTATGGTAGCGTGGTGCCTCTACTATAATGACAGATTTGGGGCGAATAGTCTGCATTTTTGGTGTAAAGAAATGTTATATAGGCTCCGTTTAATGGAAAGGCTAACAAAAAGCATTAGTTAGCATATAGCTGAAAATTGTGTATAGCATGTAGCAGGATGGTTAGAGCAACGGCCACCGAGCATACGCATTGTAGAGGCCCTTTGGTCACTACCAGAAGAGAGCCTCTGAGATGCCAGGCCCGGACAATCCACATATGCAGTGTGATCATATAATTTGGAACACCTCCATGTTAATCACAGCAAATAATACACGCAAATATATAACTTGATCTCGTTGTAACACAAATTTATTGATAAAATCAAAATAGTAATGATAAGACCAAAAAATGTTAAAAGTTAACAGAGATCATTTTGCGTCCAGCACACAGAACAGACAACTCAAAACTCACTAATAAACAATTCTTACATTGTTAACATCGTTATTTGTTTACTAAAATAATTAAACCTTGTTTATATAAATGTCATTGCTTCGTACTACGTTTGCATAGTAACACAACGTGTAAACAGTGTTATGACAAAAGTAAGACTTTTATGTCAGAGGAAATAGCTTCCTCTACATACACCACCTTCTCAAAAAAGGCGTCTAGTAGTAGACGTAATCCTTGTTCTTCGTCTGATGTTGAATTCTTCCTGAGCGAGTTTCAATTTGTCGTTCTTTATGGCTTGGTCCTTATCTTCCAAAGGCTTAATTCCGTCTTCGGAAAGTATTTGACCAAGGTATTTAACTGAAGAGCAACCAATATTACTCTTATTAGGTTTGACCACTAATCCATATTGTTCTAGCCTGGTCAAAACCGTTTCCAAATGCGTGCGATGTTCGTCTCGTGAGCGACTGAAAATAATTATGTCGTCTATATATACTCTCGCAAATGGAAAATTCTGAAGGATTTCTTCAGCCAAACGCTGGAATGTCTGACTGGCGTTTTTCAAACCAAAAGGCATTCGAAGAAATTCATGCGATCCCCCTCCTGGAAATCTGACTGCGGTGAGTGGTATCGAACTTTCTTCCATTGGTACTTGATAGTACGCTTTCTGGAGATCTAAAGTTGAATAAACCTCATATCCCATTATATCTCGGAGCAAAGTACTCTGGTTAGGGAGAGGATAAGAATCACCCTTCGTCACTGAGTTTAATAGACGATAATTCCCACAAACCCTCCATTGACCCGGTTCAGGTTTGGGAACTACCACTATTGGGGAAGCAAAATTGGAATTTGACCTTCTACAAATCCCCTCTTCGCGCAATTGGTGAAATTCTGACACAGCTACTTGTTGCTTGTGTTGTGCCAATGGTTGAGCCTTTGGTGAACAAGGCAACGGAGCCACCAATTCTATTTGGTGTTCTACTCCTGTCTTCAGACCTATCCTTTTGGCACTAAAAGGTTGAAACACTGCTAGGTGCTTCTCGATAATATCGGCAAAGTCATGTGCGACTGATGGACGAGGTAAGAGGACTGTTCTAACTGCCGACACGTTAGACTCATTATTTATTGATGTCCCTACGCCTTCTGTGATAGTCCTAGCCTTGGGGTCTAATGCCAGCTTGAAATGTGTCAAGAAATCCATGCCAATGATATGGTCCTTGACATCGGCTACTAGAAAATTCCATAGGAAAGAAGATTTCTGGCCTAATGTTACCGACATTTCTTTCATCCCTTTTACTTCAATCGGACTACCGTTAGCGGCCCATAGTTGATAATCAAATGTGGGGCAATCTGCTTCCACCACGTCTGACCTAACTATGCTTACCTCAGCACCCGTGTCTATGAGAAATTCTAATCCAGATAATTCATCCTTAATAATGAACTTGTTGCTGGACACTCCGGCAATGTTTTCAAGATCCCCGCTTAGTGAGAATCGGACTCTCTTGCCTTTTATCTCGGTGCTATTTGTACTAGTCGCCTCTTTTGCTTTGAGTATGCCTTTTAAAGGCATATCTGGGAGCCTTTGCAATGGAACCCCCCCTACGGCTCCTACTAGTGGGGGTTTCACTAGTATTCCGGTAGCTTAGACCGGGCTACAGGAAGAGTATTTCCTTTCAATTGGGGACCACCCAACTTTGGAAACGTGCATCCCTCCTCCTGACACTTTCCAAACTCGACGTATTTACGATGCGAAATGCACCACTCGCGTTGGCCTTGAACACCCTTACGCGATTCGCCCCTCCGATGCTTGGAAGTTGAACTTTGACTTCGAGAATTCAGCATACCTCTGTTGGAACGTCCTTTATTGTTTTTTATCCAACCAACATCCCTGCGGAAGGTACTTAATTCATTCTCTACGGTCAGGAGTTTCTCTGAGAGTTGTCTGAGTTGCTGCTCCAGGCGTGAATCTGCTATTACTGCATACACCATAGGTTCCATCTGACGAAACACTTTGTCGATCCTGGCGCGGTCGCCAAAATTTTGTAGAGGCCCTTTGGTCACTACCAGAAGAGAGCCTCTGAGATGCCAGGCCCGGACAATCCATATATGCGGTGTGATCATATAATTTGGAATACCTCCATGTTAATCACAGCAAATAATACACGCAAATATATAACCTGATCTCGTTGTAACACAAATTTATTGATAAAATCAAAATAGTAATGATAAGACCAAAAAAATGTTAAAAGTTAACAGAGATCATTTTGCGTCCAGCACACAGAACAGACAACTCAAAACTCACTAATAAACAATTCTTACATTGTTAACATCGTTATTTGTTTACTAAAATAATTAAACCTTGTTTATATAAATGTCATTGCTTCGTACTACGTTTGCATAGTAACACAACGTGTAAACAGTGTTATGACAAAAGTAAGACTTTTATGTCAGAGGAAATAGCTTCCTCTACAGCATCCAGGTTTGAGTCATTTCCGTGGAAAATTCTGATCAGTACATGAAGAGTACCCAGTAAGGACGAAACTGGTCTACCAGATGAAATGCCTTTCTTAAATTATCCAATGCTTAGTTCATACTGACAAGTGTATGCATATAATACGACTGGATTTTATACCAAGATCGCAACCTAGATTTAAATAAATGTTATCATCACAAGCACAGCCTATTTACGTTTGATTATAATCTTCATCTTATTATTATAGTTCATACTCTTTTTGAAGCTTTTATTAATTTTTTTTCTTCTCATGATTATATCATCATCATCATCATCATCATCATCATCATCATCATCATCATCATCATCATCATCATCATCATCATCATCATGCATAGCCATACAAAAGCCAAAATTGACTAATGTTTCGCAGTAATAGAAATATAAGGGGCGGAGGAAAATATATAAATAATGACAAAAATAATAACTAAGACACAAAATATTAGTGAGATTTGAGAGAGAGAGAGTACCTAGTTACTTTAATTATATTTATCAAGATAACTCACAGAAATGAGGCAAACTAAACCTCTAGACAACAACGCTATGGCCAAGTCAGGATTAGGGCAAGGCAACATCAGCAATACGGGCTTTCAACGTATCAAATCATAAATAGACCATAAATCGCAGCCAACTTTGCCCTACTAAGAAAAGAAAGATACGAAGATGATTCTACTAGACATCTGCAACAAGATCGCCACTGAGCTCGATTCGATGCCATATCGTGACGGGTTTCTAACCACAGACGAGTGGGCCCTACACTACCCATTTTGGATGTAAAAGAATTCAGCTATATCTGACATATCAAAATCTGCCCTCCTGGTTTCTTACGTCAATCTGGTGCTGGATGAGAGAACAGAGCTCTACTGGGCAATCAGATAGAGGGCATACGCAAAACGTGACCGAGCCAACAAATTTGATGGAGCCATATTTATTTTCCTAAAGAGGAGCACTCGTTGGCAGATTCAAAAATACGCCTACGGGTGTTAATGTTGATTATTCGTTGTTGGTAACCAAATTTTGTTATGATTCTAAAATAAGGAGGATCAAATGCCTGTAAACGTCCAATATCACCAACTCTAAGGAGCCAAGTTTCACAAGCCTATAGTAAAACCGCGCGTATAGATGCATTTAAAGACGAACTAAAAGACAGTGTGATTCTCATTCTCACCTCTCCAAACATATGGACTAAGTACTATAATGAAAGTTGCGATTTGATATAAACACCTGACCGATTAAGTACATATATTTGTCAGTATAAACTGAGATTTTCATATAGTAGAAAAAGGCAATTAATCCAGGAGACCGGTTTTGTCCTTATTGGGAACTCATCATGCACTGGCCAGAAATTACCGCAAACAAGACTTGAATCTGGGCACGTCTGCTTCGGAATCTGGTGCTCTAACCACTGACCCACCCTGCTGCCCAGTAAACTACATACAATTTTCAGTTATATACTAACTAATATAACTTGGTTAGTCTATTTTTCCCTTAGGTGGAACTCATATGGCATCCATTTATACCCAAAGCTCCAACTAAGCATTCAATCTGTTATTACTGAACAGACGCCACACTACATGGGGAAGTGGTATTGAAATTAATATTTATATAATTAAACGAAACATAGTTGCGCGGGCGGTAATAACAATTAATATAATCAAGGTTGCGTTCTTGACATAAACACCATATCCGTTAATTAAATATATTTTTCAGTATAAGCTAAGAATTGTATAGTGTATAGAAGGTGATTCAGTCAGGTGGAGTTCATATGGCATCCATTTAGAACCAGAGTTCCAACTAACCATTCTTAATTTCTGTCATTATTGTACAGATACCATACTACATGGTTTAGTTGTATTGAATATTGGATATAAATTTATGCTAAAGTTCACCCAAATTGAGAATTACAACAATTTCCGAACACCTGTTACTCCAGTTAAACCATACACTCTGGCCTTACATACTTGCATATATATTAGATCTTCGCAACAAACAGTATTTAACTGTAATATATTGAATTGAATGATGTCATGCTTACCGCGAAATGTGATAACTGATATCGATGAAGGCCACAGTGTATGGTTTAACTGGAGTAACAGGTGTTCGGAAATTGTTGTAATTCTCAATTTGGGTGAACTTTAGCATAAATTAATATCCATCAGGTTGGTATCATGTACCGACTCGGAAACCATAGTGTTAGTATCCGGTACTCATCGATTTCAAAAAAGGTATCAGTTACTAACGCAATAGCCATAGTGTTAGTATCCTTTACAGACTCGGTATATATATTATATAGTGTGAGTTAGCATTGAAGTCGCATTGTCGTTGACTTTAGATGATGTTAGCTTCACTATTACAGGTTTACACATTCGTCTAGGAGATTGTACCGTCCTATTATTCCACATTCTTCTACCAAATATATAGTGGTTAAAGGGCGTAATACCGGCTCCTACTGATGAGTCGCCAGTAAGCACGAAACGAATGTGCATGAGATTATACTTTCCGTTCATGCTGCCTTTGATTTATCCTTCTGGTCACAACTGAACTAATTTGTTACTAGGTTCGCAAGACCTAATACATACTTGGATATTTAAACCTGTCAACGAACTTTAGATCTTCATTCTGCAGTCGCAGAGTAGGAGTGAATTGTGAGTGATCCTGTAAAAGTATCTTAGATTTCATACCGAGAGCCAAAACAACGTCTGCTAATCTATTCAAGGTGGCATAAGAAGCATCTCGATTGACGAATAATAGTACGATATCGTCTGCATAGTCAAGATCGACTAAATTACCACCCGGGAGAACTTCAACGCCTGCATCCTAAGTGTGTGGAAGAGTTTTGTTAATAATAGCATCAATTGCAAAATTAAACATAAAGGGAGAAGGGGACCGCCCTGACGAAAAACACTGCTTGTTTTAAAGTTGAGTGTTAATTCATTGTAGACTTAAACAAAACCAGAAATATTTATGTAGAGAGCGCGTATAATATTAAGAAATTTTTGGGCACTCCACTTTTCGTCACAATATGGAATAAATCATTGCGATCCACCGGGTCAAATGCATGCACGAAGTCTAGAAATAGAGCTACTGTGGGACGGTGATATAAATATCGCTGTTCGAGAACTTGCCTTAACGTAAAAATATTATCTATACCACCTCTTCCTGCGCGGAATCCGGTCTGGTCCACTCTAGCGTGTGATCCATGTGAAGCGCTAAGACGACGTAGGATAATCGAAGCAAATAACCTAGACACCACTGGAACCAAGCTTATAGCACGATAATTTTCACACGAATTACAATTGACATTTTTGTAGATAGTAATGATGGTCGACTTATTCCAATCAAGTTGTACCGTCTCCTTATTCCATATAGTACGAAAAAGTTTAGTCAGCGCTCCCGTATTTCTAATTCTGATGGTTCTTCGAAACTAACATTCCACACTGTTTTTATATGCATGATTTCGGGACTCAGAACTGACGCGGGTGCTCAAGACAATTTTTTTCGGCCAACCTATTAAGACGATATATTTTATCGGTATTTAAATGGTTGTTACTTTCATTTATAGTTTCGCCAACTTTTAATTTTCTCGGATCTGTTCCGCAAATATGTTGGAACAAACAGCGACTATTCCCTGACGCGAACGCTTCTTCTATTTCTTCAGCCTTTCTGGTCCAATAGGAATCGAGATCGACTTTTAGACTGGGCTTAAGTTGGCTTCTTATATTGCGATGAGTATTATTATGAGCCGAGCCCGGTAAATTTGGCGTTTTGTTTCGAATATCTCCATAGATTTTACAGAGAACAAATAATTAATTCTACGAGGGCCCTCAATGCCACATACAATAGGATCTGCATTGTGCATAGTGTAAATTACCTCGGACTAAAGTAAATTCGGATTTTTGCCATCAAGACCAGTTAGCTGTCACTTTAGAATATCTTCATGTTTTTGTCGGAAGGACAGTTGTTCAAGTTTGCTTACATCTACTTTGGGTTAATTATTATTTATTTTCCCGAAAAACATTTAATGCCAATCTACAACGGATTAGTGCATGGTCCGAGTCGACATAAGTGCTAAAAAAAGAACGACAATCTTGGATGCAACCAAGCCATCTATAGCTAATTGCTACATGATCTATTTGAGTTCACCGTTGTCCAGTAGCTGGAGGACACCATGTAGCACAACGTTTAACATTACGTCTTAGGTTTTTACTACTTAAATATAATCTATGTTCCGCGCAGCTATCCATAAGCCGTTCACTTTTTACGTTGAGTGTCGCGCTTAAAGTGTATCTTCCACCTAAATGAAATTCTGCGTGATTTAAGCGCATAACTTGAGCTTTCATGTCACCCATAAACAAGAATATATCTGAACTTTGTGCTCTACTTAGTAAGGAGCTTAGTTCTGAGTACAAGTCGTCCTTGCTTTCGTCTGTGCTGCTACGGTAGGAGCATATGCAGATAAAACGAAATGACAACATTGATTACGGTATTTTGCAATGATTTTCGTAGATGAATTTAAACGTGCCGCAGAAAGACGACTATTTAAATAGATCCATTTAATTAATCAAGCTTCAGCTCGTGTGCTAAGGACTAAAAAATCGCCCCCATTTTCCAGCTTGAGAAAACTCCGTTAAACCAGATGTTCGAAGCCACTAACGCTCAGGTAGGGAAGGTGCAATCAGTTCTGTAATGCACGTAGGATCCTGTATTCTTGTTTCAGATACGCAACAGGCATCGATTTCTAATTTAACCAACGAACGTGCAAAAATTTTTTGTTGTCCAAGTTGTTTTAATATTTGCAAATTAAATGCGCCAATATTAAAGCCTAACCTATTTTTAATGAATGATAGTCTGCTTAAATTATTTTCGATATGTGGCAACCCGATATTGGGCTCAGTGATATGATCAACATCAGCCATATTCATAGTATCTAAAAGAGCGTTATTGTTAGATTGAGAAGAGGAAATGGAAGGAAAGGAGTCAGAATTGTATATAGAGTGGCCTGCAGTAACCCAATTTCGCTTATCCACCCTGCACGGCTCAGCAGATAAGGCGATACTTTTTATATTGCGCGACGGCCGATGTAGTATCTAATCATTGTTATTCGTATTCTTTATGGTTATATTTCGACTGTATAAGAACACTAGGTCACCCATTCACAGTGAGGATGGTGTGTATTCGAGCTTTCCTCCTCCTAGATAGTCTGCCAAACCAAGACTGATGAGCACTATCTGCCCAGATACAATTGGCCAAAGTTTCTTTCAGCAGCCGCGTCTGGCTCACTCGGTCTCATTCCGTCACTACACATTTAACAAAAAATAGTTACAGCGCAGTTAGACCAAACTCGAGGCTTCACATGAAACGGGATGATGGCTGTGTCCCTTTATGACCCCGCAAGGTTCATGCTTCCAATTCCGGGTTGTGTCCTCCGTCCATCAGGCTGGAGTTTCTATAGCTACGTGCGTATGTATATATAGCAATAAATTATCAGTTACTAACGTCTGTCCGTGATGATTATTCGTTTAACAAACGTTGCTCTAGAATAAAGCCATGTGGCACTGGACAATTCGATAGGAATTCAACTGTATTTATTCGCGTAGCTTTCAACACTGCGGCAACTAAACCTGGCAATTTATTGTTTCTTCAACTTATAAAGATCTAAAATACACTCATCTTAAAAACTTAGAATGGACGGTTTCACATTGCTTTTTGTAATTTGCCAAAACTGGCTATGACAAGACTAATAAGATTGAAAATCTCGACTAACTCAGGTCTGTCTAGTGTCACCACAAAACCAAGATAGACTAATCCGTTGACGTCTGACAAAGTTCGTTGATCAGCAAAATCTTTTCGATCTATTAATCATCTTTTATTTATTCTTAAAATCAAATTTGCGAGATTATGGTTATCACCAATCCCATTATATTACCCAGTTGCACAGCATAGGAAGACTACCGTAAGTCAAGCGTACTGACACCATTCGACTATCTATGGTTATCATTAGAGCACGACGGCAAAGTGACAAACTCGGTTCAAATCCCAATGCATTTATAAGGATAGCAAAGTTAAATATGCAACTCTCACCTCTAGAAGTCTCTCATAAACTGTATTTCACTAAAATTATCGGCCAAAAAAATTAGTATAAAGTCACGAACGAGAAATTTTAAAAGCTTTGTGCACATACGCACACACACTCACACACATGCGCGCGTTATACACTTAAATAATCATTCAATGCGTTAGTGCTGATAACAATTCTTTAAATCAAAGTTTCGAGTTTATGATAAACATCAATACTGTTGTGTCTGACCAGTCGCACAACAGCCAACATTTCGAGTTTGGTACATTGCATGCGGTACTACTAGACTGAAGTGCCGTATATCTAATTATACTCAAAACTATCATCTGCAATAACACGGAGATGAAAAAGAAGACAGTGGTACTCCTTGAAATTCGTCAGCAAATTATATGCAAAATTTTTTTTATCAGGAATCGCGCAATCCATGACTGCTTAATAGTATCAGTTATATTTTAGAAATAACAGACTTTGGGCAATTTACCTTTAGAACGTACCGAGTGGATATTTTTAACGAGCATTGGATTTCTGGTTCTCGTCTTCTTCACTGCATTCACCTTTAGCAAGTCAGAGATCACGCACGTTCAACTCCACGCAGAGCATTTCAGAGATATCAGAAAACAGCATCCACATACGATAAAAAAGAGTGAAACCTATAGATGAGTCAGCAGAATAGGCTTGAAGTAGTTGTGGCGCGTTTGTCGAGGAACCAAAATATTTTCTGCTACATAGTAATCAATAGAAGCTACGAGAGGATCAGCAGTAAAAGTTTGGAGCAAACAATGCGTTGGACTACCTGAATTTAATTCACATGTCACGGTTACGATAGAGATCTGGCGTGCACCGCCGAGTGCCCCGTCTCAAACCTACGAATCGAAAAATGCTGATTTTTATGATATTTGATGTAAATGTTAATGTCATCTGCTGTCCAACTACTTCTCCTCACGGCATATATATATATATATATATATATATATATATATATATATATATATATATATATATATATATATAATTGAATACCAATGATCAGATTTCGATTGTATACGTTATCAGCATAAACTAAACAGTGCAACAGATAGTAAAGGTAATTCATTCAGTAGACCGGTTTCGTCCTTATTTGGAACATGTCAGGTAATGTCCAAAATTTGCCACAGTTGTGCCTCGCAACGGGATGTATTTGCTTCAGAGCCTCCGACTTTCAACTGCGCCATCCCTAACGCATAATACACGCAATTTTAATTTAAATATCAATTTATGTTTTATAGTTAGCCTTTCCTTCAGATCTAACCTACGTTGTTGTTTCTTGTCTGATCCGAAATTCCAAGAACAATTCATCCAGTGGAACGATTTTTTTCACATTGGGATCACGTGAAGTTCGTCCAGAAATTGCCGAAGATGGGGCTCTAATCGGGGTACATTGGCTTCTGAGTCTGGACTCTATCCACTGCAACACCCTTGCCACATACTGGATACTACTTGACGAAGTCCCAATAATGATAAAACCGGTCTACTGGATGAATTGCCTATGATACATTTCACAACATTTAATTTAAACTGGCAATATATATATAAATATATATGCATGCTTCAGCTTATATAGGTAAATTGGAAAAAATAGAAAGATTTAGATTTGGTAATTGATCTTTGTTATCCAGACAAGCAATGTGAGCTGTTCATTAATAGTTTCTTAGTCGATGTTTTTGAGTACTTCTATAATTTCGTTCAAAAATGTTCGTACAGCTGAAAGAAATGCATAGAATTATCAAGGTTTTGTTAAAGCAGGATTGAGTAGCTACGAAACATCAATCAAGTAACAGAAAAAAGTAGCTGACATAGGCCACTGTTCGAGCATTAAATATTAATTTAGATAAAGACGTTTTTCATTCCAAAAACATGTAAGCTTCTTTTAAAGCTTAAATCCAGAAAAATAACTGGAATTTATTTTAAGATAAGCAATAACATTAAGATTATTGTTTAGCACAAATACATACCTGCACAAAATAAAAAAAACCCAGATGGCATAGAACGACTATTTCTTTATCCTACAATACGAAATATCCTAAACAAAAAAATTTTAATAGCAAAAGCGCTTTTTATATTCAAATGACCTAACTTTCCATTATTACAATCAAGGTTGTGGTCTTGATATAAACACCTGATTCATTAATTTCTTACATATTTCAATATAAAGTAAGAATTGTATAGTGTAGAAAAGGCAATTCATCCAGTAGATCGGTTTCGTCCTTACTGGGAACTCATCAGGTACTGGCCAGAATTTGCCGCGGCAACGGCTCGAATCTGGGCACGTCTGCTTTGGAATTTGCTGCTCTAACCACTGAGCTCCCAGCAGAACTAGCTTGCCAACTAACGATAAATAAAATGCTGAATATTTGTGCTTATTGATCATAATGGGTATACAGCATTCAAGAAATTAAGCCACTATTAAACTCATTTATGAAGATAAAAATTACCAATTAATGAGGATGTATAAGTAAAGATACTCGGCTATTTAATCGCTTTTAGCCGATTTTGGTCCTTCGTTGATGAATGTAAGTCGAAACGCGTCCCTATACGCGTTGACAGTGGTTTTGCTATTTTATGTGATTTGTTGTAAAAATATAGCTGGTTTTTATTTAATGTACTCCAAATTGATTTAGAATAGTTGCTAACATCACCCATGCATACATGCTTGGGTTTGATGTATTTGTGCATGCTTAATGTGTGTATGATGAATTAAACCACTCATCACGGTTTCTAGAACAACTGACTCTGTGTGCATTTATTATTGCAACAAATCGACTAGCAATAACCAGGTTAGTGCAACAGATCTTCATCGAACTTGACAATTCGTGCCAAGATATTCATTTGATCCCTCGAATACAAATGTTTCGAGACATCGTTTTTTCTCTAGAATGTTAATTAAGGAAATATTAATTCCGAAAAATGGAAGAAGAGTATGCGCAGATATAACGCAAATGAAGCAATCTCATTCGGATTAGTCAATATATATTTTTTATTGATTTCTAGTCAGTTCTGTTGTAAATTTATCATATTCGTATGCTCAACAGAAGCACACACACACACACACACACATATATATATATATATATATATATATATATATATATATATATATATATATATATATATATATATATATATATATATATATATATATATATATATATATATATATATATATATATATATATATAGCATACTTCTAACTAGGAAGAAAAAAACATGAATAACAGAGTGGATAGTGTTAAAAGAAACATGTTGCGCGACAGGGAATAGAATATTTACCTGATTATCGGGTTGCGATCCGATTTGTTTGCATCCACTGTCTTCCTGATTTTTGTTCCATAATTTTCGATATCCAGATACGGATATCTTTTTCAATGGAAAGCTCATCATAATAAGTTGACAATCAATATGTCAAGTGGAAATATTAGTTTAAACTGCCCCATTTATACTTGTTGTTAGATCTCTTAAGCATAAAATGCTAGGAAAGTGTCTGTCAAATTGGTTTGTGTATATGTCTGCAAGCGTACGCCATGTCTGTGTGTATGTATTCTCGTTTGTTTTTGATTGAGGAGTAATCAACTATTGCACGTGTACACTCATCCCAGTGAAATGACAGCGATTTAGCAACATCTGACTAATCACTAGATAAGCGTATGCCACCTCTGTGTGTTTGTGTGTGTGTGTGTGAGCGTTTGCTTAAGACTGAGAAATAATCTGTTACATGTAATTAACGGCACGTGTAACAGAAATTCACATGAAACTAAAATGATAACTGTCATTTCCTAAACGCACACGTCAGACCTATTTTTACACGTACTATCCTAAATGAAGTAATTACGAGTGGCATCCTGGAGAGGAGGGGGCAAGATACTGTGAATAAAGTAAATAATTTAGAGTTAGCAAAACGGAAAAGTATTCTATTAAGGTGGATAGTTAAAATAATAAAATAAAATAAAAGGGGGTCGTAAAAGAAGTTGAAAATTGTTTGATAAAGAAAGATGCAAATAAATGTTTGTTAAAAGATGCTACACTAACAACAGAACGTAAGATAACAGATAAAATAAGATAACAAGTAATCAAGGATGAAATAATAAGTTAATCAAAAATAAATTAGGCGATATTGAATTACTCACTCTCCACCTCTGTAAGTTAATATCAGTCCAGTGTTCTTATTCTTTTACTTGAGCGAGTTTCTGATTCTGATTCTGATTCGTGCAATCTTCGTTTTCTACCATTATTTAGTGCTGTATTCCAAATAGGACCTAGTGATTTTTCTACGGCTGTTTCATTCATTATGTCATTTCTCGATTTAATTTCGATGGATTCTCTAATCAGTCTAGTCGATCTGCTACGGCTACAAATTGATATACGTCTGCACCCATCCCAATTAATTGTGTGTCCTGTCTCTACTGTATGGCGTGCAAGATCTGATCTATTAACATGGGCATACTTGCATGCGGTTTTATGTTCCCCTCTTCTAACCTTAATTGGGCGCATGGTTTCACCCACATACATCAGGTTACAGTCGTTACATGGAATTTCATATACTCCTGATGTGTCTAACGGTTCTATTTTCTCCTTTTGGTTGGGAAGTTTAATACCTAGGGTAAGGGTCTGTTTTAAAATAGTACGTATATTGTATTTTGATGCTACCATTTTGATTTTCCTACTTAGTTTAGAGTCAGGTATAACCATTACCCTCCGGTCATCTTTTGCTTTATTTGACTTCACGTACTTCCAGTCATGATTAAATTTACTTATAACGCTCATTATAGTTGCTTCAATTAACTTTAGAGGATACCCATTAGCACTGAATATTTCTCGCAGTCTACCTAATTCAATCTCCCTATGCTTTTTATCTGTTAATCTTAAGCTTCTTATTATCATCGATTTTAAGATACCGATTTTCATTCTATATGGATGATTTGAATCGAAATTAAGAAGGATACCTGAGTAAGTATCCTTCCTATAAACATCCCGTTCTAGTTTTGTACCATTTCTAATTAACTTGACATCCAGAAATGGTAATTCGCCACATGATTCATTTTCAATTGTAAATTTAAGCTCGCTCACCTGATTTGCTATGTTTAAGAAATTTATCAGTTGATCCTCCCCGTGATTCCAAATAACTAATATATCATTATGGAACAAAAATCAGGAAGACAGTGGATGCAAACAAATCGGATCGCAAACCGATAATCAGGTAAAATGTGGATAGTGGCCATTTATTTCGAGATTACTAAAATTCGCTTTACAATCTTTTATTTATATGCATTCTGGGTTTGCATTTGATTACGTGGGTGGCAACAAATCTGACTGCGTTTTACTTCTATTTCTTATTTTGGCTGATTCGTAAGTGTGTATGCGTTTGTGTCTGTGTGTGTGCATGTTTGCATGTAAAGCACTTTCTCGCTGTATTGCAAAATGATGTCTGCGATCTGGTCATTATTGTATTGATGGCTTGAGAGTTAACCATCTGTTCGCATTGTGATTGCACGACTACTACAGGTGAGAGCCGCATATCTAATTTTGATCTCTATATATATTCAATGCGGTTTGATCCTCGCTAGTCAGTTTGCCGTCTTACTCTGATGATGATCATGGAAGGTCGAAACGCGTCAGTGCGTTGCGACTGGCGGTAGTTTTGCTATGTTATTCGACGACTGGTTAAATACAACGAGATTGATGTTTACTTCAAGCTCGCAAACTTGATTTAAAGAATTGTTACCACCACCCGCGCAATCAAGTATTGTTTAATTGTATTTTCTATAAATAAATAAATATATATATATATATATATATATATATATATATATATATATATATACATATATATATTTCGTGAATAATAATCATCGTTATACAATCATACATATTTATACATTTTGGGAACATACAAGAGCATTTGTACACTATGCATGATTTGGAGAGAATTGGCAATTGATCTTTGGCATCCAGTCTCATGATTCTCTGTGGGCTAAATAGGATATTAACTTTAACATTGGAAAAATTCTCATTAGTTATTCTATTCGGCCGCCGTGAAATTATTGAGCTTGGTACGTCGCCTCTATATGGTAAGTTTAGGAAAACCGGCTTAACGGTATCCTCTCTAGTGCGAATCTGTCGTGGTCTGATGGTGACATCAATGAATCGCTCTGGGTAGTTGTTCAATAGCAAACTGTTCCTCAGGTAGCCCAGTTCTTCTTCGATCTGATGTTCAGAACAGATTTTCCTGATCCGGTTTGCTGGGTTGTTGACTAAGTTTCTTTTGTGGGATTTGGGCACACTGCAGTTTTAATGAATGTATCCAGGCAAGACCGAACACGCCCTCGACTAGACTCAACAAACATTCAATCGGATTGGCAACAAACTGAAGAGGAAAATACAGATGCACATAGGCTGAGAGAAATTTTCAAGCAATAGGAGTGTTCAACACTGCAATCCGTACTTGCGCGATTACCAATTGAAGAAAACAAATTTGCGCAAAAAGGTGAAACGAAAGACTACACTCGGAAAAATAGCACTCGTACATGTAACAGCAAACAATGCGAACAGATGGTTAACTCTCAAGCCATCAATACAATAATGACCAGATCTCAGACATCACTTTGCAATACAGCGAGAAAGACCTTTACATGCAAACAGGCACACACAGACACAAACGCATACACACTTACCAATCAGCCAAAACAAGAAATAGAAGTAAAACCGAGTCAGATTTGTTGCCACCCACATAATCAAATGAAACCCAGAATGTATATAAATGAAAGATTGTAAAGCGAAGTTTAGTAATCTCGAAATAAATGGCCATTATCCACTTTGTTATTAATGTTTTTCTTCCTAATTAGAAATATACTGTGTAATATTCGAAGGCAATGTTTATATATATATATATATATATATATATATATATAAATATTGCAGATAAAAGGCACCGTTTGGGCCAACTTGTCGTCAAGCAAACAGTTTGCTAGTGTCTAAGTTCAATTCGGTCACACAAAGTCGCTATCATGTAATCCGCAATGTTTCAAGGAAGAATATGTCTGCTCTAGCTGGTAGTTTAACAGATATGCATCTCAAATTCAAGGCTGCGTGTGTGCTTGAATTATTCAATGAGGTCGTAACAAACCAACACACGCTCTTCGTGAGAATGTTTCAAATCGCATCGTCTACACGGTCCCAGTCACACATTACAACGTCAGCACCATATCAAACGCAGATCAGCACCAAGACAACTTGTAGAAGTTCATCGTCAGCTCGGTGTACTCCAGTGGTCAGGCCAAGGACGTGGTACGTGAAATATCGTAAATTGTTATATGCCACAAGTGATCGCATGCGTAATTGCTGTGGTAGTACTCTGCGATCGAAGATCAAAGTCACGGACAGAAAAGCACAGTGGTAGTATGGCCGACTCGTAATTCAACAAAGATAAATATTTGAAATTACCAAGTCATAGAAAGCCTTATATAGACAAACATTACAAGATGGAAGAGAAGTACGATTTTGAATAAGACAGCTCCTGAGGGTAAAAAGTTTTCCTCAATTATATCCATAAATACCCATCGAAATAAATCGAACATTTTGCTATTAAACACCTAGTGTAATCATTTTTGTGGTCTAGATTTATATATCGAAAATTCAGTATATCTAACAACCGACATTCCGATAAAAATATGAAGATTTTTTTAAAGTCTAAGCAAACTGGTCTTGATGGCGAAAGTCCGAATTTACTTTAGTCCGAGGTAAGTAACTCTATGCACAATGCAGATCCTATTGTATGTGGCATTGCGGGCCCCGTATATATACTCAATGTCTCGCTGTAGAATCAATGGAGATACTCGAAACAAGGCGCCAAATTCCACCTGGCCCGGCTCATAATAATACTCGTTACAATATAAGCGCAGTCTAAAAGTCGATCTCGATTTTTTAGATCGGGCAAGAAGTGCTCCTCGTTAGAGAAACAACTAAGGGTTCATCAAATACTTTGGCTCGGTCACGTTTTGGGTATGCCTCCAATTCGATTGCCCAGTAGAGCACGGTTCTCTCACCCAGCGCCAGATTGGCTTAAGAAACAAAGTGGGCTGAATTTGACACGAAAAAACACTTAAAAGCAACTACCTGAAAATTGGGTAGAATATGGCCCACTCGTGTGGCAAGATGGAGTCCGCATGCGCATCTTATTTCTTGGTAGGAAGCCCTGCACGAAATGTCATCGAGTCGAGTTTAGTGGCGATCTTGTTGCGAATTTCTAGTAGAATCCTCTTCGTAGCTTTCTTTCCTTAGTAGAGCAAAGTTAGCTGCGAGGTTTGGTTTGTTTAAGAAGTGATACAGTGAGTGCCGCAAGGAAGGTCTATTTATGATGATGCCTTGCCCGAATGCTAACTTGGCCAAAATGCTGTTGTGGAGAGGTTTAGTCTGCCTCATTTCTGTGAGTTATCCTGATATATTTACTTACAGTAGCTGGACATTCTTTATTTTTCTTTCTTAAATCTGACCAATAATTTCTAAAATATTATGTCTGTTGTTATTTATGTATATATTTTCTTTTTTATGATTATATGGTAGTGAAACATTAGTCACTGTTGACTTTTTTATGACTGGGCATGATGATGAGTATAGGAATAAAACGAGATTTTCTGTATGGATACGCTAATTTGCGAGAAAATTTTATCTATACATCTTAAGTCCAGCTGTAAGACGAGTCAACGTAAAACCTAGTCTGTAAAGATGACGAATTAATTTTCCCTAGTGTATATGGCATCTCTGACACAGATTTAATGCCAAGTAGTGAATAGCTTAAAAACAGTGCTTGGATGATTATCAATAAGAAATTATACTGCAGAAATAAAAAAAAACTAAATATACTCTAATAAAGTAATCTTTTGGCAAAATATAATAAAAATACATACCAATATAAATAAACATAGATGGAAGCTTATCGCAAACTTTTATCAATTAAACCGGAATATCAAGTCTACTCTAATTCACTATTAAAAGTCTACAAAATTAGCATGGCTAGCACTTTGCGCATGATAGTGAATTCTGCTCTGGAGCCATGGAGGCTGGACTGAAAGACGTCTTGATTCTTGCTCTCCCTCACTTACAGAAAAGGGAGACTAGTTTTCCTTTAATATGGGAAATTTCCATGATAAACTTCGAGGTTCGACTAGCTAAGATCGGCCAGCGTATTGCCGGATATTTCTATGGCTTCGATAATGCCACTTGCGGTCAGTGATTAAATTATTTGGAATTCCATTATTACTTTATTTAATAGTTTGGCTCAATAATTTATTAATACAGTGATTTTAAGTGAATATGTATTCTCTTTCCAGCAATTCAACAAAATTGAAGACAAAAGTAGAGAATACCATTTATATTGATTCTTATCATGTAAAAAAGATCAACGCAGAAATTTTTTCACATTAACGAAAATATGAATATTTGCAAATTATACAGAGTGAAATAGTTGTATTCATGGGTGATTAAAGCAAAAATGTAAAACGACTTTGCCACACCACTTTTAACCAAACGCAGAACAGATTTTTCAGACCAAAACGCGACAGGGCGAATGACTGATTGAAAATTTTTTAATGAAAATATTTAAAAAGTGGGATTGAAGTTTACCTTAAGTCTGCATATTGAATTAGACTAAACAGGAATAAAATTAAAACGATGAAATAAGAAAAGTTTGACACTGTCATGAAAAGTGCAATGCTGTTAATTAGGCAACAGAATATAGGTAATAAGTAAATAATAAAATAATACCGATATTAAGACACAATAAGCTTTTAAAAATATTTTTAATATAAAAATCACTGTTCATAAAAAACAGTTTTACCCTTTGTATATTTTAAATTGTGCGTTTATCGTTTATCACAATGGTAAAAAAACAAGAATCCTTGCGATTACTTGCATAATAAATCTTCAAAATATGTGTGAATAAAAATGTTATCTAATTAAATATGGGTACATATTATTTAAAAAAATACATTCGTTGTTATTGAAGCAAACGTTCGACAGCAAAAGAAGACTGATGGATTTAATTCAAGAAGAAATAGAAAACACTACACAAGAACACATTTAATAAGATAAGTGTTGAGCCGTTAATACATAAAAAACACTCATTTTTCTTACACTATCAGGGGAGGCAACCCAATTTGCT
Source organism: Eudiplozoon nipponicum (assembly GCA_029291075.1). Lineage (NCBI taxonomy): Eukaryota > Metazoa > Platyhelminthes > Monogenea > Mazocraeidea > Diplozoidae > Eudiplozoon > Eudiplozoon nipponicum. Next base: position 7,769 of record JAQBSW010001709.1, on the reverse strand, counting down.
ACTCGTTTGATTAATAAATGAAAAATGAATTACGAGAACAGAAATTAAAGATACGCAAACCTGGAATAGAAAAACACCAACAAATACGGAATACGTATATATATATATATATATATATATATATATATATATATATATATATATATATATATATGTTTTTCCTTAACTTTTAAAATTTTTCACAGTTTTGCAACTACGTTCCGGCTCGACTAAAATATAAATAAATTCCGTAAAAATAATTTATGGAATGAAAAATAACTACAAAACTAACCAAGATAAAAGTAGACTTATTAATATTTGTATATTATTTTATTCCATCCATTGAATTTCGAATTCACTATGCCTTAAAAATCAATATATGAACGAAATAATTAACCATAAAGCAGCCGTTGTTTTTTATCCACCCCTTGTTGAATCCACAAAGGTGTTTGCATAGACTGTCTTCAATTTTATACTGAATACTTCAGTTTCCGGTTTCGGAAAACTTTTTCAACGAAACGCAAATCTTACGAACAACTTGTCAATCTTTAAGTCAAGTTCTATTTGCACGAGAGATGATGACAGCTATTTATTTGGATTGGAAACGCTTTCTTATGTATCTAGATTAGAATCAACATGGAATAAATTGACTTCTGCAATAACCCGAAAAATGAAGCATACGTTTTCGTCCAAACATTACATTATTAAGTTCATCTGTTACTATTTTGCTCATATGTAGATTTCACTACTTCAACCAATATTATTAAAAAATACACATCTACGAAAGAAAATAAATGAACAATACTTTAATACGCTGTTGGTGATATCAATACATTAAATCAAGTTCGGGCACTTAAGATAAACACCAATTGCATTATATTCGGCCAGTCGTACTACTGACGGTATTTTTCCAGTGTTTACGACAGATTCAACAAAAAACTATGTGTTTACCTCACTTATGCAAATATGATCTTGATAGATAAAATGATTATGGCATGTGTGAAATATATTATCCATTTGACAAGAGTTGAAACTGAGACTACAATAACCAACAATGTATATATTAATTCTAAACCATGTTCTCATGAATATTATCTTAAAAAATGCTGTAAATAAAATGAAGGACATAAAAAATAGAAAATTAATATAAATGATATTATGAATGACAATGGCAAATAGTAGATTTAAGCATGAGCAATGTTCACAAAGATGTAATTGTTAGCAAATTGCCAAAAATGAAAAACAATGGTGTCAACTAGTCAGCTAATGTTAAAACGAGTGAGTTCCATTTAAATTATTCCTTCAGCCATTAATCGCAATATTCTGCGTAGATTAAAATTAATATTTTACCTACACATGGAATCTGTAGTAAAAAAATTTAAAGAGATACAATACCAATTGCAATCATCTGAAGTTGTTGATAAGAGGAAAGTATTTATCTATAAATCTGCGTTTAAATTAAAAAAAATGTTTCGATAATTATAAAATAAATATAGAAGACATCTTCATTGGCATTCAGACAATTTTATTATCAAAAACGACCCAACGTGGAATCATCTATACAAAAAAACTATTTTCGTAAAAAATGATGGCTAAAATATTTATATCTACAAATATGAAACTGGACGTTGGAAGAATTTTCCGCGTTCTCAATATATTCGCATCTTATTCTACCAAAGAAGAATATTTCGAGTGTTTTAAAACCCATAACGCGTATCTGGTGACTATAACAGAATATTCACCTGACAATGCATTTTATAACAATTATTAAATGAAGCGAAATAAATATTCGAAGAGCAACATCACTAAAGCCACATATGTTATAAAATAAACAATGTTTTTAAAAATGGTAAAAGGTATGGATAACTCGGAAAATAAACGATACGAAAATTCTGGGAAATATTATCAAGATCAAAACGAATGATCCTAAAAAGAAGCCCAGTTATAGCAACAAATCAATATTTAATAACTGACGCTTGACTGACGCGTACCTATGAAGTATTTTCAGGCATACTTTGAATGTCGAATAATACCTGCTCGTTCACACCAAGCAAAAGGGATATTTTTTTAAATTTAGAAATATAATTCTCAAAAAAAATTTTCCAGCTTAAAATTGAAAGCACAATTCATCCGGATTATCTAGTTTTGAGGCGCCACTTATACGTTTTCTTTAGAAGAAAAAACGTATCATCTACACCTAAAAAGCTTGTTCACGTTATGTTAATACTTATTTAACGTCAAGTGTTAAATTCGTAATAACCTCGAACTCGAAGTCTGAAATGAGAAATAATATCTAAACTCTGATAATAATGAGAAATTTCATTCTACCGTTTTCGGTAGAACAAACTAGGACCTGTGGGCAATCAGGCCTGCGTTCTTACATATGAACGTTTAATTGTGGTAACTTGTTATTTAAATATAAGAACAAAATAATATAATTTTGGTTGAATTTACTGTATAAATAAAACTTCCATAACTGTGCGTATAGAAGACAAAAAGAAAGCGTGCACACACGTAATGAGATTCAAGATGTTGCTTTAAATAAATGCAAATACGTTTCTTAATACACCAAAACTCACGTATACAAACGATTGTCAGAATTGATAAGCAACTCCGAATAGAAGATTCACGAAATGAAAAATCTGGAAATGGTAAAACTCTCAATGTTAACACCTATTATCCATAAGTGTACACCAAAAATTGTTAAGGGACATGCGTAGTTTTTCTACTTAAACGATTGATTGCACGTTTTGTGACAGAAATTATTTAATTCAAGTTATTGGATTTGCAAGAAACTTCAAGTGTATTATTTGATGAATTGTGCCATAAGCAAAAGTCCAATAAGGCGCAAAAAACGAACTAACACCAGATTCACTAAAATCTGAAAATTTAATTAATAAAATTATATTAAATATAAATTTTTTAGTTTTGACATTGCGATAGAAATTACACAAAAACAAACACTAAATCTTGAAAGAAATGAAATATAAGTTAGTAAAAATAAATAAAAATAGTTAACAAATTAAATTGGCAACTCTGAAACAGTTAACGTCTTCAGAAACAGAAAAACGCGGTAAACCTTCATGAACTTGTGTGTTGCTTACAGTCCAACATAGGCATAATATTTGAACGAGAACTTGAAACATCAAAATCTATTGGATGCACCTGCCAAGTTTTAATACTTAGCTTGGATCACTCTCTTCCATTGGCAAATCCTAATAATAAAAAATAAAACAAAAATCTATCAAGTAATCTGATTATAACAAATACATTATCATCGTCAACACCAAGGAGATAAATACATCACAATTTAAAAACATTATTTAGATTCAAATTTCCTTTTCGTAGGTGATCTGCTACCAATGACCGAAGTCCACCAAATTCGCGAAGTATTTGGTTTTAAAGTCACATTGGCCAAAGTTCCATGCAATAACCGAAACATATCCTTCGTGCTTGACACACTTCTTTTATTCCATCAATATACTTTAAACACTGAGATACTAAAAAACACAACTGTATGCTTTACTTGAGAAAAGCTAGATGTCTCCATATATAACAAAACACAATCAATTCTAACGTTCCCAAACAAAGGAATTTTGTTTTCCTCAGGATTCAATTCGGCAGTAATATGTGGAAAATAAAAATAAATTTTGCAAAAAAAAAAGATTGAGGTAACGATCTTGATATAAACAACTTACTCATTAGGTACATGCAATTGTCAGTATAAACTAAAAATTGTATAATATAGAAAAAGCAATTCATCCAGTAGACCGGTTTCGTCCGTATCGGGAACTCATCATGTATAGCCTAGAATATGCCGCGGACAGAGCTCGAACCTGGACACGCCTGCTTCGGAATATGGTGCTCTAACCACTGAGCCACCCTGCCGCATACAACACACACTTTCAGTTATTAACTAACTAATGTAACTCGGTTACTCTTTGTTCTGTTATTTGCAGCTCATATGGCTTCTATTTAGACTACAAGTTCCAACTGACCATCCCAAATCTTCCAACATTGAACAGATCCATGTTACATTCGTAAGTGTTATTGAAATGAACATTTATATGATTAAATGCGCGGGCGGTGATAACAATTAATATAATCAAGGTTGCGATCTTGATATGAAAACCTAACTAATTAATAGCATGCATTTATCAGTATTAACTAAGAATTGTATATTGTAGAAAAGGAAATTCATCCAGTAGACCGGTTTCGTCCTTATTGGGAACTCATCACGTACTGACCAGAATTTGCCGCGGACAGTACTCGAACCTGGGCACGTCTGCTTATAGTTAGTATATAACTGAAAGTTGTGCGTAGTGTGCGACAGGGTGGCTGTGGTTAAAGAACCAGAGTCCGGATCAGACGTCACAGATTCAATCACTGACTGTTGCAAATTCTGGCCAGTACGTGATGAGTTCCCAATAAGGATGAAACCGGTCTAATGGTTGAATTGGCTTATATGCACTAATAAATTTTTAGTTTATACTGACAATTGTAAGTAATTAATGGATCAGGTATTTATATCAAGATCGCCACCGTTGATTATAGTATTTGTTATCAACGCCCACAAAACCAATGCCAGTTTAAGAAGAATTAAGTTGTGATAAAGTACAAGAATTTTAAATAAAAAACTTGAATAGGTATATGCGGCGACAAGTTTAACACACACAAACACAAACAAGAAACACTTATTGAAATCAAGGTTGCGAGCTTTATTCAAACACAAATCACATTATCTATAAATATTTGTCAGCATAAACTAAATATTGTATAATATAGAAAATTAAATTCATGCAAAACACTTGGCGAACTTATTGATAATTTTTCAAGTGCTATCCACCACCAGGGCGTGGTGGATTTCCGACTGGCAATCGGATCTCCTATAAAATACCACATGAGCCCGATGACGGCACCATGACTCGGCGTGTGTTCCCCGCCACAAAAGGGGACAACAGCCACAGGATTACATGGACTCCTGGACAGTACCCCGTACTTCCGAATGGCGAATGAGCTCTCAACAGCCACCGGCAACCATGAAACTTACTGCTGCCTTGCAGACTGCGCTTGGATGTGCAAAGGCTAGAGGTGCGTCCTCGATCAAAAAGCCGAGTGGTGAGGGGACACCACTTGTACCAAATTCCCAAGAAACTCCATGAAAATGTCACAATCTATGAATACCGTTCATGCTACGGCGTCCTCGACAAGCGACGCGCTCTGTGCTCCCCCAGAGGCTAGGGTGTCAAGTGAAAAGCTATCTGGTTTTATAAGCGCGAAAACACCTATCTATTTCGGGTGTTTGAATGTTCGAACACTGCTTGATATCGGCAGCCAAGCAATCACGGCCAAATCTTTATATGACTACCAGATTGAAGTTGCATGCCTGTCTGAAGTCCGACTGCCCGGCACAGGTTCAACGAAGATAAAAGTACCGTCGGCAGAATCAACGTACTTGATGCACCACAGCGGACCAGTTGACGGGTCCGGACAACACGGTGTAGCCATTCTACTTGGTCCTACGGCGCAGAGAGCCATGCTGGCTTGGAATCCTGTATCACCGAGGATCGCAACGGTACGACTGAGAGGGAAACCTTTCAACATCACAGTGGTAGCCGTCTACGCACCAACCCTCGCAGCTGATTCAGATGTGAAAGATGAGTTCTACGACCAACTCCAAGAGACTATCAACGGAATTTCCAGAGGCGACATACTGTTTGTCGCTGGTGACTGGAACGCACGAACAGGACCTTCTGACTCATCCACCAGACACATACTGGGAAAGTTTGGTCTAGGTGAACGCTGTGAGAACGGAGCACGACTTATCAGCTTTGCAGATGTCAACCATATGTGCGTTACCAATATGCGTTTCCAACACCCTCGGAAGCATTTGCTCACCTGGTATTCAAACGATGGTCACACAGCCAATCAGATCGACTACATTCTGGTACGGTCGCGTTGGATGTCTTCTGTCGAAGATTGCAGGTCATACCGAGGAGCTGAAACTGGGAACCGAGGAGGGTCCGACTACACTCTAGTACGTGCCAAATTGAGGCTTCATTTGTTTCGTGAAATGCATCTGATGAAGATCTACAGTAATGAAGATCGAAATATTATGAATAAAGAAATTACTGGAACAATGGAAGCTGCGTTAGTCAAAACGCAGATCAGGTAATTACAATTATTCCAGGTGCGCATCAAGGCAACCTACGAGACGCTTGAATGTTGCAAACCTAACGGACCCATCTTTTTGTACAGCACTATCTGCCTCAATCACTGCAAAGTTGACTTCCGCTGACGATGGAACTCATGCCGTAGATAAAGCCAATGTGGATCATCAATGGAATAACTTGAAACTCTCTACTCAGCAAGCTGCGCTAGAAACGCTCGGAACCATCAAAAGTCACCATAAAGACTGGATCTCTGAACGCACGATACGGGCGTCACAAAAAGCAAGAGATGCCCGGATGAATAACGCGCCTAATTATCGCCACCTGAGACGTGAAACCACGAGGTCTGCTCGGGCCGACCGTAAGCAGTACTGGGATGAAATGGCTTCCGCCATGGAATCGGCTGCAAACGTCGGTGACTTCGGGGGTCTCTTCCGTCTTTTACGTAAAGCATCTGGTAAGCGCAATGCAGAGACAATTCTACGCAGCGCAACAGGAGACTTGATTTCTGAAGTCAATGGCAAAATCGCAAGATGGGTTGAACATTTTTCGCAGTTATTGAACCGACCATACAGTGGCCGCTCCCCACCGCAACCACCTACAACATCTACACCCAGCTACGACGTGGACTGCTCTTCCCCAACTGAGGCTGAGATCGCTACGACCATCCAGCGCATGAAGAACAAGAAATCCCCCGGTGAAGATGGAATACCTGCGGAGATCTACAAGGCCTGTATAGGCACACTACTGCCATCAATCCATCGACTGTTCTCTTCTATCTGGGAACAGGAAGCATGCCCGTCAGACTTCGGAATGTCAATCCTGCTACCGTTTCCCAAAAAGGGTGATAGATCAAGGTGCGAAAACTACCGTGGTATCAGTCTTCTCAACACCGCATCCAAGCTGTTGGCGTCGATTCTATTGAACCGCTTCTGTAATGAGCGGCATGCCCGTACCCGTCCCAATCAGGGTGGGTTCCGCCCAGGCAAAGGCTGTGTTGATCAGATCTTTACATTACGGCGAGTTTTGGAACATCGCAACGAATTTCAACAACCAACCGTCGCTTGTTTTATTGATTTCCGAGCTGCTTTTGACTCTGTTGATCGCGACTCCCTATGGAACATCATGCTGCTCGACGGAATGCCCATAAAACTCGTCAATCTGATCAAGGCCTACTATGCAGCCACCAAAGCCAGAGTACGTGTTTACGGAGAAGAATCGGATGAATTCAGTCTGCGCACTGGGGTTCGACAAGGATGTCCCTTGTCACCCATATTGTTCAATTATGCGGTTGACTGGATTCTGAGCAACGCGCTAACTGGGTTCCGAGGCGTTCAAGTATCAAATAACCTATGGCTAACGGATGTTGATTACGCAGACGATGTTGTTCTCCTTGCTGACAGCTTTGGGAGCATGCAAACCGTTTTGGATCAAGTGGCCCAGTTTTCATCAGCCGTTGGTCTGGAAATCAATGCCGACAAAACGAAAGCCTTCGCCATCGGTGTATCTTCATCTGATGAGCAGCTCACGGTGTACGACAGCCCAATCGAAACAGTCGACGATTTTACGTACCTTGGCTCAAAAATACTTCCAACTGGTCAAGCAAAGAATGAAGTCCGA
>JAQBSW010001708.1:0-124506 GCA_029291075.1 Eudiplozoon nipponicum | reverse complement strand
TTCAAAAACAAAAAGAAATTTTATCAGATTCAATAAAAAATTCTTTTTATTATCTTCTCAAGTATATACTAATTAACTTATTTTTATGTATAAATTTGAAGTCAATACAAGATAGAAATAAAAAAAAATAAAATAAATAATAAATAAATAAAAAATAAATAAATAAATAAATAAATAATAACAAATAAAATAAAATAAAACAAATCAGGCAATGTAGGCTACAACAGTTTATTGCTTAAAAAGATAATTATGTGCATATAGCACTACGCATAGCCGGAATAGATGAGGTGCCGCATAAAAAAGAGACATTGTCACTAAAAATCAGGCGCCAAAACTTGCGGATTTCGGGAGCGACTAAAAATAATTATGTCGTCCATATATACCCTCGCAAATGGACAATTCTGAATGATTTCTTCAGCCAAACGCTGGAATATCTGACTGGCATTTTTCAAACCAAAAGGCATTCGAAGAAATTCATGTGATCCCCCTCCTGGAAATCTGACTGCGGTGAGTGGTATCGAACTTTCTTCCATTGGTACCTGATAGTACGCTTTCTGGAGATCTAAAGTTGAATAAACCTCATATCTCATTATATCTCGGAGCAAAGTACTCTGGTTAGGGAGAGGATAAGAATCACCCTTCGTCACTGAGTTTAATAGACGATAATTCCCACAAACCCTCCATTGACCCGGTTCAGGTTTGGGAACTACCACTATTGGGGAAGCAAAATTGTAATTTGACCTTCTACAAATCCCCTCTTCGCGCAATTGATGAAATTCTGACACAGCTACTTGTTGCTTGTGTTGTTCCAATGGTTGAGCCTTTGGTGAACAAGGTAACGGAGCTATCAATTCTATCTGGTGTTCTGCTCCTGTCTTCAGACCTATCCTTTTGGCACTGAAAGGCTGAAACACTGCTAGGTGTATTTCGATTATATCGGCAAAGTCATGTGCGACTGATGGACGAGGTAAGAGGACTGTTCTAACTGCCGACTTGCTAGAATCAGTAGGTGTTGCTATCCCTACGCCTTCTGCTATAGTCCGAGACTTGGGGTCTAATGTCAGCTTGAAATGTGTCAAGAAATCCATGCCAATGATATGGTCCTTGACATCGGCTACTAGAAAATTCCATCGGAAGGAAGATTTCTGGCCTAATGTTACCGACATTTCTTTCATCCCTTTTACTTCAATTGGACTACCATTAAAGGCCCATAGTTGATAATCAAATGTGGGGCAATCTGCTTCCACCACATCTGACCTAACTATGCTTACCTCAGCACCCGTGTCTATGAGAAATTCTAATCCAGATAATTCATCCTTAATAATGAACTTGTTGCTGAACAATCCGGCAATGTTTTCCAGAATTCTGCTTAGTGAGAATCGGACTCTCTTGCCTTCTATCTCGGTGCTATTTGCTCTAGTCGCATCTTTAGCTTTGAGTATGCCTTTTAAAGGCATATCTGGGAGCCTTTGCAATGGAACCCCCCCCCTACGGCTCCTACTAGCGGGGGTTTTGTCCTTTTCCCGGTGATAGATTTCTCTCAACCGGTTTTGTGCTTCCTTTCCATTTGGGTCCACCTAATCGCGGGTAAATACAATTTTCGCCTTGGCACTTCGCACTGCGTCCGTATTCGCAATGTGCCTTACACCATCCGCGTGGCCCTTCGAAGCGTTGACGCGAGTGACTCCCTCGACGTCTATTATACTTATCCTGACTCTGAAGTTGTTAAATATCACTACGCAAGCTAGCAACTTCTCTACATAAGAAACGCAAAGTTTCTTGTATAGTCAGGTGGTTTTCGGTATCTGCCTTGACTGGCTGCATCGTTACAGAATCTTCTATTACAGCATGTACTTGTGGTTCTTGCTGTTTATACACGCCGTCTAACCCTCTGAGATTTGTTGGCCAATCTATGCTCATTGTGTCAAATACTTCCAATGTTGTTCTGAGCCTAATTGGTAGCTCAGCTGTAAAAATGGAGTTGACTACATCTCTAGATATATTCAACCTGGAAGCTTTTGTGCAAAGACGTTCATAAAATTCGGACGGTATTTGACTCCCCATTTTTTTCTAAACGTAATAGTTTGCACATTTGCGCTGATTTTCCAGGCTGATATCTCTGTTGAATCTCAGCCATTAATAACTCAAATGCATTGTACGGCTTTTCTTCCACAGTTCTGCCTGTCGGTGTAGCGCCTTGCATAATGATGATGTATTTTGGCTGTTTTAGTAAAATCGGGTAAGGACCGCGATACTTGGGTTGTAGTGGTGCAACAGCATTATTGTTGCGAACGAGTACTCTCTTGCAGCTGTGGAGCTGTGGATGAACGAAGACTGGACGAGGCGTGTGTCTCGGCTGCTGTTCGGGCATGTTACCGAAATGAATTCGAAGGCGGGTAGCTTCGTTTTGTGGGTCATCTTGTGCCGGTAGTAGACGTGGGAGCTGACTTGGCAGGCGTAGATCCATGCCATACAAGAGTTGTGACGCAGACGTTTTAATGGATTCTCGAGTACGAGAACGCATGGCCAGCAGAACTAAAGGTGGTGCATCGACCCAGTTGCCATTAATGGACGAGGATGCTAAAGCTGCTTTGAGTTCCCTATGCATTCTCTCTACCATGCCATTAGCTTGGGGATGGTAGGCAGTCGTCTGGCGTAAGATGCATCCCATGTACCGCAAGGTGGTTTTGAAACGATCAGATGAGAAGCAAGTGCCTCTGTCCGTGATGACCTCATTGGGAACACCGTAATTGGATATCCATGCAGAGATAAAACCGTTAGTTACTTCGTCTGCAGAAATGGTGCCAAGAGGTAATGCCACAGGCCACCGTGTAAATCTATCGATCATAGTTAGAAGGTAGCTGAAACCTTGAACCTTTGTCAGATGAACTATGTCGATGTGGACGATGGCTAGGCGAGAAGTAGACCGGAAATGTTGCAACTTAGAACGAGTGTGTCGTGTGATCTTGTTTTTCTGACAAATTGCACACTCTGAGACCCATCGTTTAACATTCTGCCTAAGTCTGTGACCCCAGAAACGATCTGTAAGAAGTCGGACAGTCGCTTGGCTTCCTGGGTGAGAAATTGAGTGAATTGAACCGAAAACGTTTCTCGGAAGGCTGGTCGGCAGAACTGGTTTGTTGGGCTGCGTACCCGTGAAGTAAACAATTGGTAAGCCTTCCCACAGACGGTATATGAACTTGGTTGGGTGACGGGCTATTGATCTTTGAATGTGAATGTCACCGCGTTGTTCAGTTTGCAGGAGAGTTGGCGTTAGTGCAGGTTCACTGAGTGCCACGGAGTTGACAGTGAATGGTGACGGCGAAGGTGGTTGTAGAGAGACGTCTGGCCTAGACAGGGCATCTGCAATGAAGTTCTGTTTGCCCTTGACGTGAAAGACGTCAAATTGCCATTCGCTTAGACGAGAAAGCTGTCTTTCCACTCTGGCAGGGTACTTGGCGAAAGATGAAGTTGCGTTTCGAAGTGCGCTAACCAGTGGTGCATGATCTGTGAAAACAACAAATCTGCTACTGCCAATGATGCTGATAAAATGGCGCACTGCGTCGTGGATGGCGAGAAGTTCTCGGCCGAAAGTGTCGTACCTCGTTTCTACTGGTTGGAGAGTACGCGAGTAGAAACTGATAGGCTTCCGAACTCCGTCGATCTCTTTTTCCAAAGTGGCTCCAATAGCGAATTCAGAAGCATCTGTCGTGAGTAGAAATGGCTTTTCGAAATCTGGATGCGTTACCATTGTGGCATTTGCTAACGAGTTGATGGCAAGTCGAAGTAATTCCTCGTCTTCGGATGACCAAGTAATGATGGAATTCTTGCTAAGTCCTTTTCGGTTCCGCAGGTGCCTGCACAAAGGATAAAGTTGTTTTGAAAGGCCTGGAAGGAACTTGTGATAATAGTTTAGTACTCCCAGGATTTTCTGCAAATCGCTCAAAGTCCTTGGTGACTTGATATTCTTGATTGAATTCGTCTTTGACGGCAACGGTTGAATACCTTGGGCCGTGATACGATGCCCTAAGAAGTCGACGGATGAAGTTGCAATCTGCGTCTTGTCACAGTTGATCTTGAGTCCGTGGTTGGATAAGCGTGAGAGGACATTTCGTAGATGTTTCGCATGAGATTCTAGATCTGGACTGAACACCATAATGTCATCTAGATATGACATACAATAAGCAGAGTCGTCGCGAAGTATGTTGTCTATGAATCTTTGAAATGTCTGAGTAGCACACCTAAGTCCAAAAGGCATGTAAAGATATTCAAAAAGGCCAAATGGAGTGATGACTGCAGTTTTCTCGATATCCTCTGGTGCTACCGGTATGTGATGGTACGCTTGTCTGAGGTCAATCACTGAGAAGAAATTGCTGCCGTTGAGTTTTTCAAGTAAAGTGTTGATATTTGGAATAGGATATGCATCTGATTTTGTCACTGAATTTAGCTTACGGTAGTCTCCACAGGCTCTGTACGATCCGTTTGATTTTGAGACTAAGTGCAGTGGTGACGCCCATGAACTTTTTGATGGTCTGATGATTCCCTCTTCCAAAAGCCTTTAGAATTCTTCTTGGGTAGCTTTCAGCTTAGCAGGAGCCAGTGGTCGCTTCTTGAGTGCAATAGGTTGTCCTTCTGTGACGATATGATGCATCGTGTTGGAGACTCGTAGATCTGATTTGTTAAGATCAAAAAGCGATTTGTATTTTCGAAGAGCTGCTGATATCTCTGCTGAATGATGCACTGCGGTTGGTTGAATGACCTGTAACTCCAAACGCTCGGAGGCAAGTGTCCAAAAGCTTTGTTCAAGTCCGGTGGAGGGGTCGATGATATTTGATTGGCAAGATCACCAATGAGCCGAAATTTTAGAAGGAAATCAAGGCCTATTATATTATGTGAGACCTTAGCAATGATGAAGTTGTGGGAAAATTCACGTCGTAGACCTATGTTGAGTGTGCGGTATTGGCAGCCATAAGTTGGTAAGGGCTCGCCTGTAGCTGTTGCGAGAAGAACGCCTAGCGACATCTCGGCCATTGAATCACCTTTGAGAACTGAGACCGCCGCACCTGTGTCTACGATGTACTCTTCGCCAGTTTTGAAATCAAGAAGGTGCAGAAGTTCGTTTGGCTGTTTGGCCGGGCCATGCAAACAAGTAGGCTGGTGATTGCGACCGGCATTGTCTGTTTGGTTCTCCATGTGAAAAATTTGCCGTGGACGAAAAGAGCCGACAGGGATGTCGGATTGTAGTTGGCTTCTTCCCTGTAGCGCCGTTGATGCCGTTGATGTGCAGGAAGTACGGTCTTCTACTTCCTGCTCCAGACGTTTCCCGATACTGATGCACCCTTGTGCCTGCGGTCTGTTGTCCTCTCCGTCAGCTGTGGAAATTGACACTCATTCGGAAAGTCTTCGGAACAACAAAGACAAACTTGGCAAGCATAAAAAACTTCTGGTGGTTATAACACCAGTTCTTTGAAGCATATATATTAAAGGATTGCGGAGATCTCGATCGCCGCCTACCATTATAATTTGACTTGGAAACGAAATTTGGTCGAGCATTCACTTGATTTATCTCCGATTTGGTAATGGCCAATCCTTCTAGAACTTTGGCCATGTTCGCCACTGTTCTCTCTAAGGAGGAGATTCTATCATCTTGCGGGGTGAAGAAAAGGATGATGGATTCACTTTGGGTTCCAAAACCCTATATTCTAACTCACATCTCTCAGATAAGTCATCTATAGAGAGAGTGTTGGGGAGCTGTCTGGCAAAGAGTTTTAATGTTTGGGGAAGATTGTTAATAAAAACAACCTTAGCATCATGGTCAAAAATGTTGGTTTTATACCAACGTTTCCGAAATTCCCTCAATATTTCGATGGGGCCAAGATTTGGTATATCTAAATGCGCATATTTGTTTATTATCTGCTCAGTTTCCGTGGGTCCAAGCAAGGATTCTACCTCGTTTTGTAGGCCAAAATGGGATTAGATAGCTTCCTAATGGCCTCAAGCTTAGGATAAATCCGTCGCTGCAATTCAGAAGGTATTTTAGCAAAAACCTTCGACAGTTTTTGATGACTGTCATAATCAGGAAACGGGGAGAAAGCGGAGTCTACGCGCATAAAGAATAGCTCACTATCTCCATCCAAAACAGGAACATCAATATCTAAAATTGGACCTGACATTTTAACAATCTTACGGGATCTTAAAAGTATAAATTAAAAGCAATATGAAAATATATAAATATACTTTAACGAAACGCTTACCCACAAACAGCTTCCACGGTTGAATAAGAGCAGAACAAATAAGTCACTGTTTCCAACAAATCGAAGTTGAGTTGTTGAGTACGTACGGTGCCGTTTTGTACGTAGAAATGACGAACAAAGGACCCGTTGGCCTTTGATGCCGATGTGTTATTATTATACGAATATATACCCAACAATTTCCCAGAAATCCACGGTCATGGTAAAGAAAACACAAATGTCAATCTATTATTATTATATCCCCCAACACAAACCGGGAATATATATATATATATATATATATAAGAGATATATATATATATATATATATATATATATATATATATATATATATACCAAAAAAAATTCACAGATGGCCACGATCACGGTAGATAAAACGCAAATCTTAATCGATTTTTATCCCAAATAGATGAAAAAGAAGTCAATTTTATTTATGCCAGATCGCTGGAAGTCCTAAAATTCACAGTAGAGTCTGATAGGCTTATATGATTATCTTCGTCACTTAAGTTCAAGTCCGCTATGTCCTGCACTAACATACTTGTGTCCTCAAATTTAATATCGGTATCCATAAATATATGAGATAACAATTAAATTGATACTTACTGTTAGGCAATCGGAAAGTGAAAGTCGGAAGCTGTTCCGCACAGTAATTAATCTAGAAAGATGTAAAAACTTGAACCAAAGATGCAATCAAAAATACCTGTTCCTAGGCTCCTGTTCCTTTCTGTTTTATATTAGAACAAAAAGGCAATTGATGGAGCAATATATTTATTAATGTAATAAGTGTTTAACCAAGAAATTGTGAAAATGCAGCAGACAAAATTTATAATACCAGACAAGGAGCGAGATACTCAAAAACTGAAAATAGCGCACAATTTTAAAATCAAGTATTTAAACAAAGAATGTTCTGGAAAATAAAAAGAAAAAATTCTTTTTAAATAAATTTCGTTACAATCAGCTATGGTGGTTTAAATTTATCAGTCAAGGTTATTTTACATAAGGCGGAGGATTTAACATCCTCTACAACATCATTTTTCCACATTAGAATTTCTTCACAACACAGTATTTGAAATGATGGGTTCTCAGCATAAACATTTCTTGCAGCGTTTTTCATATTTTAGGCAATTTAAAATAATGCGCAGTTTCGTTTGGTCTAAAATTGAAACAAATTCTTCAGAGTTACGTCTAATGAAATTTCGAACATATATAAACATTTAATTAAAGCCAATGCAGCCTATTTAATGAAGCTGTAATCAATAGAAATGCCACATTCGTCAATATACCTTTTTTACGGGGCACAATTTCTAAAATATATTATCAACTTTTGACTCAATGAGGACTGTTTATAGTAGACGAGAACAGCTAAAAAGCACGATGAGCAATGTAAGCCACAAAAATTGATAGTTTAAACGCCCCGGCTTCAAGTAAATGCCGTACGACGTTACAAACTCGGTTAAGGTGCTCTGAATAGAGATTAGTTACTGATATGGGGCCCTTAAGAGGGCCTGGTAATGCGTTCGCTTGAAGTCTTCAGAGTTGAAGATGTCCTAGAGCCTTGAGTGGACTCTGATTGAGTTGTCGCTCCCGTGGTTGAGCTGTGATCGCGTTGTGGATGGTGTCCTGCAGGTCCTGCATTCAATTGGCTCGTCTCTCCGGTATCCCGCAACAAGATGAGTCACGGATGTAGTTAGTTGTTGGTGAAACTATCAAATCGCCAGCGTAGGTATTGACAGCCGACAGAGCGCACACGTATTGACAGCCGACAGAGCGCACACGTATTGACAGCCGACAGAACGCACACGCGTGAAGTAGGTAGAAGGCAAATGCCACAACTGACTTGCATGGTAAATTACCGTGCTTAAATATCATGCAATATGTGTACTTGCATACTATTGGTTAAACGTGGTTAGACGTGGTTAAACGGCAATTTGCTTTTTTCTCATTGGTGCAACGTAAATAAATTTGAATTTAATTTACGCAATATGTCGGCGATTGATTTGTGTCGTTACAATAGTTTTAAAAAAATTCATGCTCAGACAAAACTAAAGCTGTCCAGCATCGAGGAGTAAGTTTCGCTTAAAAACCAAGTCATTGTAACTAAATATCAGACGCAAAATCCTGCGGCTATTAAGGTGTGTTTTATCGTGAAAATGAAAAAATAATTTGCTTAACAGAAGCTCTTGTGTAAAACACTTCTCAACGTAATAAGCTACAAAGATGCATGTATGACATAAATACAATGGAGTATTTTGTTTGAGCGTGCTTCATGTTTGTATTGTATATCTTATATAATATATCATTAAAATTTTGAGCATTTCCGTTAAAAATCGTCCATATCAAGTGCCAGATAATAAAATCACAGTTAGTTCTCATAAAAAAGCCAATTGATACATTTGACTTTATTTATTATTTTAAATTTTTGTTTAGAATGCTTTTTGTTGAATGCACAAATACAAATTTTGTATGAGGCATCTGAGAAGCCTCTGTTTTTGTAATAAATTAAATAACAATTTCGGATGTTACGTCACTTTAAATTTAATTTTGAATTATATATTTTCATTCGGTTGGGAATGACTGTAGTATATTTTATCGATGGTTATACATAATTTTTTCTGCAAATTGCATTTTTACATGCGTAAATCCCAAAAAAAATTCTATACTAGAAAATGTGTAAAATGAATTGTTTAGCAAAGATGTTTTTCATTTTGAAAAATCAATCTCAAACAAAATTTTCGCTTTAGAATTTGATATATCGACGAGGTAATGAATGTCATACACACACTTAACCTTTTGTCGGTTTTATGCAGATATTGCTCTACCATTCGCCTTTCTGCATTACATTAAATCAAGAATAAACAAAGAACTTCTCTATGTGTTTTCTTGCATGCAATAAAACTGCATTAGATACTCGGAGTTTCTATAACGTTTTAGCAAGTGATTTGTCTCTTCACTAAATGTATCATTATAAACGTTTGATGACAATTGTTTATTTCACTTATTGAGGACTAATTTTAGATAATTTGTACGAATGAGACTAGATGGTGTAATTTTATAAATGAATTTGCAATATCGTACAATATCATTTTTGTATTCTTCTCAAATTTTGCTTTTTATTTAGATTGGCTATTTATCACAGATAAAATTTTTTGACGTTTGGCTTTAAGAGTATCCATATATCACCCGATAAGTTTTGGTGATGAAGGTTGTCTTTACTGACGATTCAATCGATTAAAATGATTTGATTTTTCTTGGCAGGACAAAATTTTGCTGAGGGGTTTTCAAATTTCCGATTACATTTTATATATCGTCATATGACTTTGTATTTTGCCACCGTTTGAATATCTGGTCGTCATTTATAGATATACTCAATTGAATTGCTTTATTATTGTCTCTCAATAATTTAACTCTTTCTATAAATTCCAAATAAACCAAGATATCGGCATAACTCTGATACAAGAATGGGTTATTTTAGAGTTTCCATTATCTCATAGATTTCAAACCATGTGCCTCTAAACTTCGACACACACAACTTAGATAATTCAAAGACCATTAACAAAGTTTGGAATCCAGACTCAGAAATTACTAAAGGCAATTTCGATAACCAGATTTTTGAGTAGGAAGCTTTTAAATGTCGGTCATATTTATTCGAGCGGGAAACGTTAAAGAATACAGCTGGGAGAAAACAAAATAAAAAGAAGGCTTACATAAACCTTAGGAAGTAAACAATACATATACAGAGTACACTCGCCTGAATACATTCAACATGTGATTCACGCTAAGAGACAGTAGCAATTATGCCATATCCCAAACCGATTGCGGAGTTGAATCAAAAGAGTTGATTTATATAGAAAAATATAAATTCGAAATAAATTGTATAACTTTTATTAATATAAGTCTTTTTTTCAGTATTTAAAAACAATATTCATGATTTGCGTTTGTATTTTTATTCCTTTAGTCATAACTGCGGATTTTTCGAAACCAGCACATCTTAACATTGCCCGTCCAGTTTTTGTGCAATGCAGACTATGGTGTAGCATCTGCTTCACGTGAAATGTGTTCTCATAAATTGAGCGTGGCGTATATTAAGAAACGGTTGTTGATGTACTTTAACGCCTGCCAGAATTGACATTTTTTGAATTTCTTTTGCACATTTAATCATGGATTTTGCTTATAAAATATGATAAATTCAAAAGCCAAATGCAAAGCAAAACATTATCGCTTCTCAAAAGGTGATTTGTGAGATGTATAAGTTGACAAATCGCTGAGCATTGTGACATAGAGCAGTCTAGATGAAGGCAAATCATATCACAAATGTACGTAGAGTATTTGTTTTAGCCGAGATCATACGGCTTAAATTTGCACAAAATTAGTAAGTCAAGTGACCAAGTTTCATTATCTGTCAACGACTGTTTGAGCTGTTTTCAACACAACTAAATGAATATCAATTAATGAAACAGATATCCATACTGACGCCCAGACAATAATCTGTATACAAAAAGTTTCTTGATATAATAATTTGTCAGCAACTCCTTAGTTTTTGTAATATAGTGTGCAACGCCTGCAAATTTTCAGCAATTTGATGACAATCACTGTTCAGGTTGTCATTAATATTAAGGGGTTGAATATATAATAGATATCTAAAATTATTCTGGCTTTTAAAACAATCAAAATAAATTTTGAAAAATCATTTCATAAGCAATAATAAAGAATAAAAACAAGGAAATTTGGATTATAAAGTGTAAATTACCAACAAAACTTGACAAGTAAGCACAGTTTTCAAAACATGGCACATTAAAAATAAGACGATGACACATCAGGTATGAAAGAAAAAGAACAACATAATGTTATAGCAAAATATACATAGATGAGATGTATATTTTCACAAAAGGTTCAGTTATGATTGGATGAACGAAAAAATGATTGCCGAATCCAGGCTATTGGCTGTAGATACTGGAAAAATATTATTTCTTAATAAATTTTATCATTTTCATTACGGCTCATCTGTCTTATATATAAATAAAAAAATAAATATATATATATGTATGGCATCCACAGTAAAAACATATATATGTAGCACAGCACATTTCACACTGCTCCTATTTGGTGTATGTTTTACTGAAAAAACAATTTTTTCTTGGGCATTTTGTTATGTTAATTTTTTATATAATTAAGAACAAGTTGGTTTGTTAATTGGCTGTCATATATAATCAAGAGAAATTTTTCGTTACATCAGTATGATATTGTTTGTATGCTATTGGTAAATAATTATTTTGCAAACAATGAGTTGTCATGATAGATTTAATAGCACGCACAATATATATATATATATATATATATATATATATATATATATATATATATATATATATATATATATATATATATATAACCTAATATTTGCTTATTCTACATTTTACCAGTGTTTGATTTTTTTGAAAATTTTATGAATAAAATGGATCCGGAATATTTATTATGATCAAATATTGATTTAAATAAATGATGATTAAATTAAGTTCAAAGATTATGTCAAGAATATATGTGCACCTTATATGAGACGGCAAATTTTTGAGATGTAGTCTTCCAGTGATTTGTTACATTCTGTAGGTAAATGGTAAAGTTTAGGGTCGAATTCTTGAGTTTCTGCAAAGAACGGCTAGCCTTTAGCTGCCGAAACTTTACTCTTAGTTGATCTTGCGGACTGATTGGATAAGATATTGTAATATTTATAATCTTCAGGGAAATTTAGAGAGTATGAGATTATTCAAGTTTGTCATTGCACTTGTGCAACAAACTTAAAGTTTATCATTAAAAATTGCTAATAAAAAAAATCTTAAAAGTATCTAGCAAAGTTTCTTTCATTCTAATGATTAGAAGACAAAACTACGCCACAATCATTGCCCAAAATGCGATATAAAACTTCCGCATCGACAAAATTTAAGTGCTATAATACTTACTTTACTTTACTTTACTGCGGCTGACTCCTTTTGGAGGAAGTAGCTTTCGCGTCAGGTAATAGTCGCTGTTTGTTCCAACTTATACGCACAACAGGTCCGAGAAAGTTAAAAGTTAGCGAAACTATAAATGATAGTAACAACGAATTAATAACCGATAAAATAAGTCGTCTTGACAGGTGGGCTGAACACTTTAGAGATCAATTTTCTTGGCCACCCGCGTCAGTTCCGCTTCCCGAAAGCATGTCTGCATCAACAGTGTGGAATGTTAGTCCCGAAGAACCATCCGAGTTAGAAGTACGCGATGCAATCCTATCTCTTAAGCGCCGCAAAGCCGCCGACCCCGATGATCTGCTTCCGGGATTGTTTAAGGATGGTGGCGATATAATTTCAGGAGCGTTGACCAAACTTTTTCATACTATATGGAATGAGGAAACCGTACCACTTGACTGGAATGAGTCGACCATCATTCCCATCTTCAAAAAAGGCAATCGTAATTCGTGCGATAACCATCGTGGTATAAGTTTGACTACTTTACTCTGTGATTGTTTAATTCATTTTATTTTTATTGAGTGGTGGTTGGCGACCTTTAAATATATATATATATATATATATATATATATATATATATATATATATATATATATATATATATATCGGAACTGCATGTTACTAGAAAATTTTGCGTTCCTATCGATATTACATAAGATGTATCAATTCAAAATGTTACCTTTTGGAGTAGATTGATCACACAAATTAGCGACGCGTTTTACTAGGCAACAAATAGAACACGGCTTTATATACATTTTACTTTACTGTCTGCAGGTCTGCAGTTCGTTCTCGAATAAATTGCCATATTAGACATTGAAGCACCATAACCGATTGACACGTTCTCAAGCAATTTCTATAAATTTGTTTCCATAAAAAATGACTTTATACAACATTAGAAAGGGTTAGCCGCATTGTAAATCGTATATGACTTTGAGCGAATGGCCAGCTCTCCGTAGACTGATCTTTATACATTATTATGCAGATACTAAGGTTTAGTTCCCCGATGCTCTGCGTGTTTTCATCGTGGCAGTGAACAGTACGGCGGCTGTAATTACTTATGGAGACTGCGCAACAGGTCGGATTTTATTACTTTATGATTTTGTTACTTATATTGCATTCTAATTGAGATCAAAGCTTATCAACTATTGCTTCCTATTACTCATTGTTGCTAATATTCTAGCCTGTAAAACTAAAATAATGGTGTAATAAAACGCAAAATGAGTGTTAAAATGAACATTTTATTAAATTTTGTAGTTATTTATATTTGTTCCTATTATTAGGAAAATATGACTAAATTTAATCTATGATAAAATATACATTAAAAAAATCACATAAAATTCTCGAAGAAAAAGTAATAGTTCATCAGATCAAAGAAAAAGTTATCTGTTAATATTTTTATGTCTTATTAGGTTGCTAAAGAGAGTTGCTAATTTAGAAAAAGAAACAATTCTTCGAATTGAGCTGCACTTTATTAAAAATATGGAAACCACATTTCAAATCTCGTACGTTTCATAGGTTAAACAAATGGACTATGTTGATTTGTAACGCGCGGCTCCGCCTTACAACCCAACGAATATCAATTTCATCAGATCCGGTTTTCTTTAGTGTCACATATACGAATTCTGGTTGAAAAAAATCATTCTCTTAACTGTAATTTTAAAAACAATCTCTGTTATTTTGAAAAAGTTTTTATTGGGATATCTTGATAATAATACACACCCGTGCGTAATACGCCGGAACATGTAGTGGATTTTGTGAATTAACGCTCAAAGCCAGGATTTATATTTCGTATGTTTTTAACCGTTTATCCATAAACAGTAACTATTCAGGTAAGATATTTTGGATTTATTTAATGTGTTTAATATGACCGCTGTTCTGCCTAGATATTAACTTTTTTGACAATATTTTATTTTTTGTCGTCTAGAGCACAGTTAATTTTTACTAACAGAGAATATTATTCTACATTGGAAGCTTTTATTATAAAACACGTATTACAACTTGATGTATCCTTCTCACGTCACCCATTGGATAGTGGTCTGGTACATTTCGTGAGCACGGCCCACGTACAATATTTTATTTTTTTGTCGTCTAGAGCACAGTCAATTTTTACTCACAGTGAATATTAATTTATTTTGCAAGCTTTTTTATAAAACACGTATTACAACTTGACGTATCCTTCTCACGTCACCCATTGGATAGTGGTCTGGTACATTTCGTCAGCACGGCCCACAAACCTAATTTTTATTTGACGTCTGCTACCACTCATATGTTGCAATAGCATAGCATCCCTACATAAACAGCTACCCCGCAGGACCTCTTACAATAACCACAATACCTTCTACATAAATTGTGCCCCGTCTCGTCGAGCTCACAGCTAATTAATCAGCAACTCTAGTCAATGATAATATCAAGCAGGCGCTAGTCCTCCCGCTGGCCCAAGCACAACGGATGAATGCCACGGAATAGTTAATCTGGTAAAGCGGAGAAAACGCACAAGAAAACAAATCCTGAGCCACAGGACACAGCGAGCTACTCTCTCGAAATCACAATTCTCGAAGACAGCCACATGATGACCGGTGACGACGATGTAACACTGCCATCCATACCCGACAGCGCACTAACACGCAAGATGACGTACGGCTTAGGAAATGCAGGCAACCTGGTGGTGGGCACAGCAACAAGCCGCACCACCACATGGACCCAGTACAAGATATGCCAATTGGATCCAGACTACCTTGACGAGTGGATCGGCGATGTTACTTTATTGGCCAAGATATCCAATATAAAAGAAGAGTTTCACATATTTTTGAGGGCTCGGTTGACAATTCCAATGTCTTTCAGACAAGGACTCAAAGATATCCTGCATCAATTTAGTGAAAGCACATGTTCGCAGCCATGGCAGAGCCTACAACGCGCCGTCAAGGAGCAGCTCACACCAGATCAGGAAGACAGGCTTACAGATTTGATGAGCCATATGTCCCTATTTAGCCGCACGCCTTCCGATCAATTTAGGGAGACGGAGCTGCATGCCTCTGAATTTAATCTACCCAAGGAAATCTTGATGCGAATATTCATTCAGAAGCTTCGTTTGGCACTCCCAGAAATGGCCACGTTTCTGTGCGAATCCGTTGAAGTGCAAAACAACGTACTGCAGGTAAATCTAGACAAGTGGTGGAAGAAACACCACTGCAGCTCATCTGCCTCGAAGACAGGTTGCATCGATTCATTTCAGTCCGAGACTCAATCTTCAGCAACGTCCGCCAAAACTAATGTCATCAAAGAGCGCGTCATCAGCCTGCTTGGGAGCCTGACCGTCAGGCCAGATTCGGCCTTGGTCTATGCCGTCGACTAGAGACCCCATCAGAGGAGGCGTGGCCAGCGTCGACCACCGTCCGTAAACTGCACCCAGAAGTCGACATTCAGAGGCCGGACCATAGTTACAGATCCTCTGGCGAGGTGGTGTCCGAATCATCGCAGCTTTGGCCACACCACGCGCGGTCACCTTCAAGAACTCAGGATGATTCGCCCATGGAGGGTTCCGGAATCTGCCAGGGTCAGCCTGCATTGCGGCATTAGATGCTGAACACCCAAAATTGTTGGCCTCCCGAAGTCTTCTGGCTCAAAGCCATTGCTTTCGCTGTAGAGCGCAATCACACTATTGTCTTTACAGCGACGGCTCCAGTCAGGTCATGCTTCAAACGCTCAAATGTCTGCAACCAAACTCATCATCATTTGCCAGTATCAACATCATTCCTCATTCGTCACGCAAAACCTGACGGTTTATTTCTTATAGATACTGGAACTGATGAAAGCTTAATACGCCACAATTATTTAGAAACCACCCACCCATTCAACACCAGAAGTCTTACCTTCGCCAATGGCTCAAGCATAGCAACGTTTCGGGTACAAATACACTCAATCTCGTTCTGCAACTCAAAGAGATATTTCATTTATCCTTTCATCATTGTTAACACGACAATAAACATCATTGGATGTGACTTCCTTGAACACTTTGAACTTAATATACATTCAAAAACACGAGAAATACGCACTGCCGACAATCAGTTGCTATCATTAGCGCTAAAACACAAGACTCGTGCCAAAACAGTCTCATCTTTTCTGTTAATTCCTCCAGTTCCTCATGTACCACAACTGGACGATGTTCTAAAGCGACATGAAAAGATTTTCAAACTTATCTCCGTTACGCTCGACCTCACGAGGAAGCGTGCCATCACAGCTAATCGCATCATCTTATCCAAGGCACTTCCCTACCCTCCCAGAGCACGTCCATTGGCAACACACAAGCAGAAGGCCACCGAGCAACAATACGCTATGCTATGCCAACAAGGCGTCTGTGCCCGATGCAGCTCACCAATTGCTTTGCCTGTGATATTGGTACCAAAGAGTGAACCTGGAACATTCATAGTGTGCGGGGATTATAGTATTCTCAATTCTTGCACACAGTCTGATTCGTACATCCTGCCAAATCCAGCTGACCTACTGAGATCTGCTATCGGTCATGCTATGTACACAAAACTTGACCTAATGTAAGCCTACTATGAAGTACCTATGGAGCTGGCACACACAAATATCATTATATGCAATTCGGGCTGAAGAAAGCAACTTAAACATTTAAACGCGTTATGGACAAAATACTAGACAGTCTACCATTTGTAATTCCCTACTTAGACGATACTCAGTTATTCTCCATCTCTATGTCCGGTCATATACTGCATATTGACATTCTACTTACACGTCTAGCAAACTATAGCATCCGGCTTCGTGGCAATAAATGTGTCTTTGCGCAAACATCAATTGAATTCCTCGGTTATCAAATTTCCGACAAAAGCATGACATTTCGACCTATTAAGTTTCGTGCCACTTAAGATCTACAGCCTCCAGAAACCGTTCGAGAATTTCGACGATTCTTCGGCAAGATGAACTACTATTCTCGATTCTTACCTTGCCTTGCCAAGATTCTGACATTTCTTCACAAATAACCCGTGCCAGAAATCGGATTTATCAAGAAATCAAAACTGATTCAGCTCAACGTGGACGACATGCAGGCTTACGAGGTAGTCAAAAAAGTTTTATGCAAAGCGATTATTCTGCATTCATCTGATAGATCTCGACCTCTTGAATTTATCACGGACGCATCCGACGTTGCCACAGGCGCAGTACGTCAACAGTCCATCAATGCGTAAACTGTCCTATCACGTTCTTTTTGCAAAAACTACATCCTCGCAAGACGTGATATTATACAGTAGATAAAAGGTTAGTCGTTATCTACTGGTCGATCCTACACTTCCACACACATCTAGATGACCGAAAGTTCAATATATACTCGACCACCTTCCACTACTATCAATGCTCAAAAGAAAAAATGAGCATTTATATTCTCGGCGTTTCAACTCGCAACTTACTCTAATACACCAATATAAATATAAAGTCACTCGGGTCAAAGGATCAGAAAACTTAGTTGCAGACTTCATGAGCCGTCCAGGCGAACTCTGTGCCTCTATCCTGTGTCCTTCACACAAACGTATTCCGGAATTGCAAGCAGTACAGCAACATGACCCGTTGTTCCTCGATATTGACACACCATGTGGCGAAGTGACGATTATTTCATCTCCCGACAGTTTTCCTGACCACGGGCTGACACCTGACATCTCACTAGGAACAGGGCTAATTAACACGGTCACGCCGCTGCGAGAATTAGAAGAAAGAGAATCAGTGTTCATAGAGCCAACGTCAGTCTTTACTCGTTACAGCATAACAAAAACACGTTCCGTATGGTTATTCTCTTACGCTCTGTACTAATTTTCATTGTCGAGTGGGCGTATGTAACGAGCGGCTCCCCGTTGCAAACCAACGCGTATCAGTTTCATCAGATCCCGTTTTCCTTAGGTCAAATAAACAAATTTTTGTCATACAAAATCATTCTATTAATTGCGATTTTATAAACAATCTCTGTTAGTTTCATGCATTTTTTATTGCGATTTCTTCAACTGCAATTTTATATGTAATTAATAGGTTCTTTTCGAATAATAAACACCCGCGCGTAATACGCCGGAAACATGCAGTGGATTTATGAGATTTATCGCTCAAAGCAAGGATTTATATTTTGTGTATTTTAAACCTTTTATACAAACACAGTAACTGTTCAGCCATGACATTCTGGATTTATATATTGTGTTTATTATGACTTTGCCTGTGTACCTAGATATTAAATTGTTTTGACAATATTTTATTTTGTTGGTGTCTATAGCACGTTCAATTTTGACTAACAGTGAATTTCAAATTACTTTGCGACATTGTCTATAATACACGTATGATAACTCGACTTAGCCTTCTCAAATCACCCATTGGAAGGAGGTCTGGGATATTTCAGAAGCACGGCGCACGAAACACATTTATTCCGACTTCGGCTACCAGGCATTTTTAGTAAAAGCATAACATTACTAAATAAACAGCTACTCCGCAGAATCTCTTACGAAAACCACAAAACCTCCTGCAGATTAGTTCAAAATTATTATTTATTATATTAATTACCAATTATATCAATATTTCACTTCAGTTATTTTGGATTGTGCTGAATTCAGAAAAACAGAAGTACCGAAAAGAAAGAAGAAGAATGTCGGAATTACAATCTGTTGAAAGTACCTTGTTGAATTAGAATTTCATTGTCCTTCTATTTGAAAAATTTATTATATAACTTAGCTACCGGACTTATTTCCAGCAAGCAAGGTCTTATTTTTAAAATATATTATCACTCTCTTAATTGTCTAAAAATATTTTTACACGTAATCTATACTACAATATATAAATTAGCTTTTCTTAGGAATTCTATGGTGAGATCTGATTGTGGCCAAGACAGCGTAATTAGAAAATATTTATTATAGGATATCTAATGGAAAAATGTGAACAATAAAACCATAAAAAGCAAGGAAACCTGGAATAACCCAAGGAAGTTAAGTTATATCAATCCAATTTATGTGAAATTAACATAGGATATATTTAATTTGACTATTTCAAAATTGCTTATCTTTCCGATGATTAATACAAATTTACATACATACATAAAAATGCCTATATTTCACATTTTTAAAAACGAGAAAAACTTTCTTCCATTGAAGACCAACTTTTTCTATTTTTAAAGGTAAGTCAGCCTTGTAAGGCGCTGTTTATATTTGACATGAGGTATACTAAAAGTGGAATTTAATGAGCATTGTCGATAAAATGACAGGCAGCACACAGGAGAGAAATTTTGCTTATGACATTTTTGAACAAATAACTTTTGTAATCAGGTGATTTGCAAGTGTACTATAAGTTAAGAAACGTAATTTAATATCGTCAGGTTGAAGCTGCTAATTTAAGCGTCTGAAATCCACTGCTAAATAAAAAATGTTTCTTCTTGAAAGAAATAAGTTTTGGAAAATTAAATGCTTACCTGCGTTTAGCCAGGAAAAATGTTCCGCAATAGTTTTGCTTCATAATAGATTTGCTCATTCCAAATTATTCCAACTGTTCCTTAATGTATTAAAATATGCCGGATATCGCTATGGAATGCATCCTTGTAGGAATGAGTGCCCTTTTACTTGAGTAGTCTGCATCGGTTTTGTTTTTAACCATTATCCAAATAGACGTTTTTAACTAATACAATTACAAATGTTTATGCATGGTTGGATTAAAAATATAAATAATATATTTTTACTAATCGATACCAATTTATTAACATATTGAACATTATGGATTAAACCTGATTAAACAGAGAATTCATAGCTTTTTTTACAAATTTATTTAGGTAAGTAAAATTCAGAATAATTTCAATATATCGGACATCCTGCCCTTGACACGATTATATTATATTAATCATTTATACCTAGGTTTGCATTAAATAGGTAAATTATAAATCGTACAGAAGCACGGCTGAAGTTATTTGTTATCAACAAACAAAATGGTGTTACGATTTTAGTAATATAAATGATCATTCTTTACAAAGGAATTTAAGCTAATTTATTTCTAACTAGACCACATTAATAATAGTTTAGATGATGTCAGGTTACGAAATAACGTGAAGTTGTATACTATTACTTCAAAAACAAACAAATGATGCCAAAATATGGAAGATAGGTTGATTTATAAACTAACACGAATACTTATAATACCGATGTCTTTCTTTAATTGCCTGTGCATGATAAATGTTTTAAGCTGGAACGTAAGGTCAAAATTTTCTCTAAATTTAATGTGTTGTCTGTATTTGCTTTTACAATTTTGCATTAGCAAAATTATAGCAGAAATAAATTTCTGGTTGTATATTTTTAAACGGTCGAATTAAAATAGGTAATACTACAAGCGAAAACAATCGCATATTTCAAATCATTCACATATTTAACTATGTATGTAACACATGTTACTCCAGTAAATCCATACACTATTTAGTGGAGTAATGTGGTTTCAGAAATAATTGTAATTCTCAATTTCGATGAAATATAGCATATATTGATATCAAACATGTTAGTACTATTAACATTTTCCGTACTATAACTTTGGTATCGGTAACTGACACAATAGCCATAGCGTTAGTATCCTTTACAGACTCGGTATATATATTATATAGTGTGAGTTAACTTTGAAGTCGCATTGTCGAAGACTTTATATGATGTTAGCTTCACTGCTGCAGATTTACACATCCGGCTAAGTAATTGTACCTTCCTACAATCCCACATTATTCACCGAAATATATAGTGGTTAAAGGGCGTCATGCCGGCTCCTACTAATGATTCACCAATAAGCACGAAACAAATGTGCATTAGATTATACATTCGTTTCATGCTGCCTTTGGTTTATCCTTCTGGTCACAACTGAATTAATTTGTTACTAGGTTTGTAACACCTAATACATACTTGCATATTTATTAGTTCTCCGCAACGAGCAGTAGTTAACATTCATATATTTGTTTTTTAAGTAGTTCATGTATAAATACATATGAATATATGACGGAACACTAAAATATATACCTAATTTTTCGTCACGCAATTATTTGCTTAATTCGAGGTTATACAAAAATTACAAGTAAAAATTTTTTTTAAATAAAATATTATGTGAAACAGAAAATTCGCCATGCATTATCACTTTATTGATGTTTTTGCATTAAATATTTGTGCTTATAAATCTTCGTATTAAATTTGAGAAAATGAATACATGTATACCAAGTTACGTATTGACACCAAATTGTAGGCGACAATCGTTGAAAATGAAAGAAAAGCTTTATAAGAAATAAATTTGATTAATTTTAAAATAAGAATAACGTTAGTAGCCAAATGGACAACAATTTGGAATAAATAAATTATACATCAGCAAAGAGGTTAGTGAATATAACTAGACAGGCAAATAAATCCGTACAATTTCCAAACAATCCACAATTTAAAATCCAACAATTTTGAACTCATTCGATTTTATTAGCTTAGAATCGAAATGTAGTATACAAGAATATTTCGCTAATTTCTTCGTAGTGTACTATCGTTGGTGCCTTATTTTGGTTTTGACTTTCATAAAAACTAACTTCAGATACTATTTATTTTGATAATTAACTCGTCGGGACTAAGTTTCACTCTGAGCAGCTATGCCATTTTTATAGAAAAGCAATGACTGTTTCGATTGTACAAAATTTATCGCTTGTATTCAATTTAAGCATTAATTTGGTTGTACAAACAAACTTTGATCGTGTATTATACATAAGAGAAACCAAATATTCCTTAGTTATTCGAAAAAGTAATTAATATTTTCCGTTTAATTCTAAAGAAAAATGACACAAAATTCTTTAAATCTCATTGTGGCTTTATTAATTTTTGTCGCTGTTTAGACAATTTTTTAGCTGCACATACTTGTTTACACGACCGTCAGCTATAGATTTTCGAATGCTCAAGAACAGAAATCCTTCAACATTTAAGATGAAATGAGTTGAGATTCTCTTTATTGGTAAATTATTTGAGTTCTGTTGTAATTGATGAACTATGGAGTCCACGTTTGAATTCGGTATATTTTACTTTTTAGATGGTTAATTTGATAGCGATACATCTTAGAAAGTCAGTACAATGAATAAGTGTTATTTAGCTCGCAGCTAATCTTTTTATCCGTACTTTTTTGCGATATATTCATTAATGATTTTGGTGGTGCAATCAACACAACACTGAAATCAATGGCAAAATTTTTTATTAAGTATTTAGAAGAGTGTTAATTATTTCAGAGTAAGTTATTGCTCTAGCATTCCTACACATTTAAAAATAATCTCATCAGCAGCTAAAAGATAAGTTTACTGTTGTATGAAATGGTGATTTTTACTGTGAATGTGTTCATAGATAGTGTACAAAAGATCATATGGTGGACTGTGAGTGATATCTAACATCCCAGCCTTGATACAAGTGTGCCTAAATAATTGCTCTAGTGCGCGCATGCTCCGGAAATTTTAAAATCAGGTGATCATTCATTGTATGACAGCTAAAGGAAGTTAGTTAAGATTGAGACAAATATATATTTAATTTAGTTTAAACTGCATGGAAAGACAACTGTAATTCACATATGCTCATCTCTTGTAATATTCTATGGTTATTAACAGAGCAATGCGTTCAAATTTCCAAGGAGAATCATGCATCAATGCGTTGTTAGTCTCGCTTTAATTGAATTTGATTGGAGATTTTCTGAACAATTATAATGTCTATAATTTAGCAGATATAATTGGGCTGTTTGATGATAAAAATTCAATATTTAAGTTTAACGAGTTTGAGATAAAAACAAATCCTATTATATATAAATAGTCACGAAACGTAGCATAACTAGCATAGTAAAAACGTACTGACGCGATTCCTTATTCTATCTTGACCATCAGAGCTCAAAACAATAATTTATTTTACAGAATTATTTCGATCTATGCAATAACGTAGATATTTAAAAAGAAGCGCATCCGTTTATGTTAGTAAACATATTCTAATGCCTTATATGTCATAAGGTCATTATTCCATTTGCATGAACTCAAATCCACTTGTGCCTTGTCTAATGTAAATTTTAATTTTTATCAAATAATTTACATTATGCGCAATTTAGAATTCAAATTATTAACGTTTAAGATACATATTATGTTGAGAAAATTTTCATTTTTATATATAATGAAAACGGATATATATATAATAATTTTTTAGGAAATAAGAAGAGAATTATTTAGATGCAGCTAGTGTGTTTATTTTTTTAGCCATCAAAACTAACATAAGCGTTTTTCTGCTATATGTTTCCACACGCATTTATCTCCATTATTCATTCCCACATTACAATACATTTACATACAACAGAAACCATTCAAACAGAAAATTTACAAAAAAAACATCGCTTAATTTTTTGCTAATGTAAGTCTCGCAAAGTATCAATGTCCAAAAAAATGTCACTATTAAGATTGATAATATATTTTAAAAATTAGACCTTGCTTGCTGGAAATAAGTCCGGTAGCTAAATTTTATAATAAATTTTTCAAATAGAAGTATAATGGAATTCTATTTCAACAAGGTACTTTCAACAGATTGTAAATCCGACGTTCTTCTTCTTCTTTTGTTTCGGTATCTCTGTTTTTATTAATTCAGCACAATCCAAACCAACTGAAGTGAAATATTAATATAATTGGGAATAAATATAATAAATAATAATTTTGAACAAATCTGCAGGAGGTATTGTGGTTTTTGTAAGAGATTCTGCGGAGTAGCTGTTTATTTAGTGATGTTATGCTTTTCCTAAAAATGCCTGGTAGCCGAAGTCGGAATAAATGGGTTTCGTGCGCCGTGCTTCTGAAATATCCCAGACCTCTTTCCAGTGGGTGATTTGAGAAGGCTAAGTCGAGTTATCATACGTGTATTATAGACAATGTCGCAAAGTAATTTGAAATTCACTGTTAGTCAAAATTGAACGTGCTATAGACACCAACAAAATAAAATATTGTCAAAACAATTTAATATCTAGGTACACAGGCAAAGTCATAATAAACACAATATATAAATCCAGAATGTCATGGCTGAACAGTTACTGTGTTTGTATAAAAGGTTTAAAATACACAAAATATAAATCCTTGCTTTGAGCGATAAATCTCATAAATCCACTGCATGTTTCCGGCGTATTACGCGCGGGTGTTTATTATTCGAAAAGAACCTATTAATTACATATAAAATTGCAGTTGAAGAAATCGCAATAAAAAATGCATGAAACTAACAGAGATTGTTTATAAAATCGCAGTTAATAGAATGATTTTGTATGACAAAAATTTGTTTATGTGACCTAAGGAAAACAAGATCTGATGAAACTGATACGCGTTGGTTTGTAACGGGGAGCCGCTCGTTACATACGCCCACTCGACAATGAAAATTAGTACAGAGCGTAAGAGACTAACCATACGGAAGGTGTTTTTGCTATGAGAGGAAGAATGGAGCACTTTGAACAGGATAGCTTTCAATTTGTGGAAAAAATTCTCGACCTGAATTTAAAAGAGAGAAAAATGGTGTCCCTCGATATAAAGTCACTCTTTACTAGCAGTCCAATAAATAAAAATATAAATATCCTATGTGAATATATGGGATCATCAGGAACGGAAACACTGATAGAAGTGGACGACATAAGAGAACTACTTTTATTATGTACATCCAACATACAATTCTTATTCCAAGTAGACTTTTACAGACAAATTGAGGGCACAGGTATGAGAAGTCCTCTTGGTCCAGAATTGGCAGACATATACATACATCATATAGAAACAACTGGTTCAGAACCACTTATCAATGGAGCTCAATTTTACGTATGCTACGTTTACGATACTCTCATCGTCGTTGAAAAGGATGAAGATACAAATGCACTGCTTCATCATTTAAACGAGATAGACCAAGCAATCAAGTTTGCAATAGAAGAAGAACTAGACGGATATTTATGCTTCCTAGATTTAGGAATAACGACAAAAGAAGAAGATACCCTCTCTAGGTCAGTTCACAAGAAATCAGGCTGGACTGAGCAATATATCCATTATTTCATTAAGTGCCACGGGCGTACAAAAGGAACCAAATAATAAATTTCGGCACATAAATACGCAGGATTTGTTCACCGAACAACATTAAATTAGAATTGATAAATAATGGCTATCCTGAATGGTTCATCGAATACAACTTGAGGCAAAGCAACAAAATCGAGACCAATTTGGAGGAAAACAAAACTCCCCGGAGTGTAATTGGACTGGAACAAAGACATAACCGACAGGCCTTCACAAATAGCCAACGTTTCGCAAAATACGACACAGCCATCAATTACGGCTGCAATTACAATAAAAGCGATGACACACTAAATGACGTTGCAGGAGATAGTCCTAAATTGCACAAATGGAGTGGTCTCAAATGTACAAAACAGACCGAAGAAAGTGGTTACGACAGATGTAAAGTTGGGATCGGATGAACTAGTGGGCATTGGCTAGGTAGAAAATCAGTTTAGTAATAAATATTATTCCAGCCGATTACCTCGTTTCTTCTTCATAAACAAGAAAATGAGATAAAGCAGATTTTTCCTAAAAAAAATACGTCTATTGAAAAAATTCGAATTTTTTAACGTCGATAAAAATTTAACGAGAATTTTACAATTCTACTTCTCACATAAATCATAATGATTTTGTATTTAATTTAATTGCTAAATCTCGATTAATATTACTAATAATATTTTTAATCATTCCTAGAGAGAATATTTGAAGGCCCCACGAATTTTTGTGATTTCCCATCCAATTTTTAATACTCATATTCTTTGTAAGACAATCAAATTTACACATACTTGCATTAAATTATATCCTTTGAATTATAGCGTAATTAATGATGCGTAGATTTCCTAGTATTATTCAAGTTTGAATTAGATATTGTGTATAATAGTTAAATACTGTTTCTTGTGTAGCAGGTAAGAAATTAATTTGAATATGAGCAGAAGAGCCAGCAAATGTCAGCATTAACGAAGGGCATAATTGAAGTTATACATACAATTCGTACTTTCTGTCTTTTCATTAGTAGCGGTCGCCAATATGTCCTTTTATTTGGTCAAATACCATTTAGTATTCAAGTAGTAATGGAATAAAATTCAATCACATTCTTTAACGATGCCCTGTAAAAGCTAACTTGCAGTATATTTCACATATGGAACCTGTAAGTCATAAAACACTATGTTTTTTAAATGCGGAGTCGGTGAATGACGCTAATATAATGGATTTCAAGAAATGCTAAATTTAACCATAATTGAGAATTACAATTACTTAAAGACATTTCCCATTCCAGGGAATCCGTACACTTCGGCTTCAAAAGATATCGGCTAACACATTTCGCGGTAACCTTGACAAAAATAAACTATACATGTAATAAATATATATTGTTAGCTGCAAGGAAATATTATATGTGCAATAGCGTATTAGGTTTGGCGTGCCTAGTAACAAAATTGATCACATATGACTGCAAATTTGACTGAAAAACTGGTTTTTATGAGAATACATAACTTGACCATGCTGAATTTGAAATATACATTTTGTTCTA
The DNA here is from genome assembly GCA_029291075.1 of Eudiplozoon nipponicum. Classification (NCBI taxonomy): domain Eukaryota; kingdom Metazoa; phylum Platyhelminthes; class Monogenea; order Mazocraeidea; family Diplozoidae; genus Eudiplozoon; species Eudiplozoon nipponicum. The sequence goes on along the minus strand of JAQBSW010001708.1, from coordinate 97,671 downwards.
TTAGAATTTAATAGTTACTAGGTTCATAATAACTAATACATAACTGCATAAATTTTATGTTTACGCAACTAAACTTATATGAATATCTCGTGAAAATTGGGTCGGCAATGCACAATATGGCAACAAGGTTAGATAAAGCATAACGACTTCTGCTACACAGAGTGCAACATTTAAAAAGGTAAAGAAGATTTTTGCTTAAAAACAATTTGTTCAAATATACCATATTTTTAATTGTCCAAAATGTTGGTCCAAATTCCTGGCAGATATAACGGTTGCAAAAAAGGTAGTTAATGAATTCGTAGAAAAACAAAATGCATATAATGTGATAAATTTCAAACTTTCTTTCGTAAATCTGATAAGATTCAAATTTAGGCTCTACTTAGTTTAAAATATGTTGAGCAGTAGTTGTTAAAAAGTAATACAAATGTAAATCATAATTGGCTTATTTTCAGAAAATGTTTGCTACAGTTTAGATTCACACATCGAAATAAAATGTGAAACTTCACAAAAAATATAAATTATGGTAATTAAATATATTTTTTTAATTGAAAGAATTGTATGAATTAACATTTTTGTGTAGATTTAAGCCACATACCGTATATTAAATATTGCTTACAAAATAATTTGTAAAATATAAGCCAGTTGAGCAATAATTGATAGAGTGAGTGATGGTAACAATTATTTAAATCAAGTTTGCGAGCTTTAATTAGTCGTCAAACATAGCATCGGTTCGAGTCCTGTTCGCGGCAAATTCAGGCCAGAACAGGATGAGTTTCAAATAACAAAGAAACCGGTCGACTGGATGAATTGCCTTTTCTACACAATACAATTCCTAGTTTATACCGATATTTGTAAGTAATTAATGGGTCAGGGGCTTATATCAAGATCTCTCACACTGACGCATTCAGATCTTTTATGAAAATTTACAAACTAAGGCAGCAAAATAACTACCGAAGATCAAACTGCACTGCATATGCATGTAGAGAAAATTTGATGTGCGATTCTCAACATTAGTAATCTCTCATATATTGTACTTAACAGGACATTTTGACTGCACATTATCAATACAGTCACGAATATTAATTGTCTGTAGCTTTCGCAACAAATAAATATATAGCCAATTAAATTATGCAATTATTGATTGGGCATTTGGTGGTACAAATTCATGAAATCAAGATTGCAAGCTTGAAACAAAGACTATTCCCAGTATAATTAACCAGTCGTAGAACATAGCAAACAACTGCCAGTGCCCTTCACTGACGCGTTTTAACATTCCATGATAATCGTCAGATTACACCGGAGAACTGACTAGCAGGGTTAAACGCGCATTGCATATATATGGAAAGCAAAATTAGATATGCGGATCTCACATCTAGTAGTCTTGCATATATTGTACTTGAATGGAAATGTCGGCTAATAATATCTATGCAGTCACAAACATTAATTGTTTGTAGTTTCCGCCACAAATAAAGATATAGTCAATACAAATAAACTAAAATTGATTGCATGAGTGGTGATTACAATTGTTTAAATAAAGTTTTCGAGCTTGAAGTAAACATCAATTTCATTGTATTTAACCAGCCGATGAACTATGCAAATGAACTCCATTCGCACACACTGATGCGTATAAACCTTTCATGATCATCTAGACATTGTGAAGGGAAAAATTACTAGCGAGGATCAAACCACCCTGCATATATATATGAAGAGATATACGGCTCTCACCTTTTTCAGTCCGGCATATATTGCACTTGCCTGGAAATTTCGGCTGCAAAAGATCTATGCAGTCACGAATATTAATTGTTTGCAGCTTTCGCCATAATTATATATAAGGGATATAAAATTTTGACATACTTGTTGCGTGGGTGGTGGTAACAATTCAATAAAACACGTTAGCGCGCTTGTGGTAAACACTAATCCCATTTTATTTAACCAGTTGGTGAACATATGAAACTACCGCCATTCGCATCTACAAAGTTGAACGGCAAAGTGACAAGCGCGGAACCAACAGAATTTCATATATATGGAAATAAAAATTCGACATGTTGCTCGCAATTCTCGTGGTATTGTATATATTGAACTTGACATGAAATGTCGGCCAAAAATATCTGTACGGTTACGAACATTAACTGTTTGCAGCTTTCGCCACAAATAAATATATAGACAATACAATTAGACTATTATTTGAGATGTGGGTTCGGTAAAATTTCTTCAAATTAAGTTTGCGAACTTGATGTAATCAGCAATCCCATTTGTTATAACCAGTCGACCAACAAAGCAAACTACCGCAAACCGCATGAGAAAACGCATTTTGACTTCCCATCGTCGTTATTAGAATACGACGGTAAACAGACAAGCGAGGATCAAACTGCATTTCTTATATATTGAAACCAAAATTAGATATGACGCTCTCACATTTATTTGTCTCTCACACATTTTATCTGAGTGGAAATGACGGCTGCACGAATATGCAATATTTGGTTGTGTCGTTGGCGATAACAATTCTTTAAATCAAGTTTGCGAGCTTGAAGTAAACAAAAACGCTATTTCAAATAACCTGTCGTCGAATATAGCAAACTTCCGTAAGTCGCACGCACTAACGCGTTTCGACCTTCCAAGATAATCATCTGATTACAACGGTATACTGACAAACGAGGATCAAACCGCATTCTTCAAATATGAAAAGCAATTTTAGGTATATGACTCTCACCTTTAGTAGACTCGCATACATTGTGTTTGACCTAATATGTCGGCTGCAGAATATCTATACTGTCACAAGCAATAATTGTTTGCAGCTTTTGCCAGTAATTGATTTCGTGTGTGTTGGTACAAATTCTTTAAATCCAGTTGACTGGATTGATGTAAACACCAATCACACATTGTTTTTAACCAGTCGTTAAACATATAAAGCTAGTGCAACACTCACGCACTGACGCGTTTCGAACTACCATTATTATCATTAGAGTACGACGGATAACTGATCAGCTCGTATCAACCCGTATTGCAAATATACGATAAGCAAAATAAGATATGCGGCTCTCCCATCTAGTAGTGTTGCATAAATTGTACTTGACTGGAAATATCGGCTGCACATTAATTATGCAGTCACGTACATTAGTAGTTTCCAGCGTTCACTACAACTAAATATACAGACAATACAAATTAGCGATATTTGGTTTCGTCGGAGATGGTTTGAATTTTTAAGTCAAGTTTGCAAGATTGAAGTAAGCACTTATCCCACCGTTTTCAACCAGTCGTCGAAAATAGCCAATTAGTACGCACTGACGCGTTTTGAATTCCATGGCGATCATCAGAGTACGACGGCAAACTGACTAACGAGGATCAAACCACATTGAATATATATGGAAATAAAAGTTAGATATGCGGCTATTCAGCCTACCAGTCTCGCAAATATTAAACTTGACTAGAAATATCGGCCGCAAAGTTTATATTCAGTTACGAACATTCACAGTTTGCACCATTCACTAAATAAACATATATATATAGGCAATACAATTTAACAATAACTGATTGCGCGGGTGGTGGTAACAATTCTTTTTAACAAGTTTGCGAGCTTCAAGTAAAAACCAATCCCATTGTATTTAACCAGTCGTCGGACAACATAGCAAAACTACCGTCAGTCGCACGCACTGACGCGTTTCGACCTTCCTTTACATTCATTTATGTACGACGGAAACTGACTAGTGAGGACCAAAGCGCATTGTAAATATATGAGAAGGAAATGTAGACATGCCGTCGAACTCTGATGGTGTTCACAGAAAATCAAAACACGCCAGTGCGTGCAGCTGTCGGTTGATTTTGCAATTTTGTTCGGCATTTTTTCAAAACATTAGAATCGGTGTTTATTTCAAGCGCACAAACTTAATTTAACATATTTCTACCAGCACTTGCATTATAAATTTTTGTTTAATTGTATTGTCTATATATGTTTGTGTGCAAATATCCGCTAACAGTTAATGATCCAGACTGCGCAAAAATTGTGCAGTCGAATTTACATTCAATTACGGTGTATTCGAGACTACTAGATGTGATAGCCGCATATCTAATTTTGCTTTCCATATATATCAAATGCCGTTGGTTCCTCGACAGTAACTTTGCCGCCATACTCCGGAAGTTTGAAACGCGTTAGTTCATACGAAAGGTTGTAATTGGCTCTGTTCAACGACGCGTTAAAAACAATGGGATTGGTGTTTACTTCAAGGTCGCAAACTTAATTTAAAAAAAGTAAGATAGTTAACACATGCATATATATAAAAATCAAGCACAAAGGCTCTTATAAAAGTTAAGTTTTTACACTGATAAATTAAACATTTAAACAATGGTATAATATGTATAATGCGTAGTGTATGCTCAGTGACTCCTTACTTCAGAGATTGTCACTTGTATTAAACTCTTTTTGAAAGAAATATACACTGAATTAGGACTTGTTATAAATTATAGTTATTTTCAGAGTTATTTTACGCGTTTATTCAATAATAAAATATCTACAGGTCCTTTGGGTCACATTTTTACAATTTTCCCATAAAGACGTTTAGACGACATTATAGCAAGAGATAAAACTCTCATTTAGGGAAGTAATTGGTTGAAAAATTTTACAATTTAGATTACGGCTCGCTATAATTCGAGGTGTATTTCCTGGTGCTTCAAACGTGCCTTCGTTCCAAAAATTTGCATTATACCTCGAAAATAAACCGTAGACTGTTTTTTGCGATAGAAACAAAAGTAACTTGGTTATCTACCTAGCAAACAGAATCAGGAACATCTGATCTGAACACAAGATTGAGGAAGAACTGGGCTACCTCAGGAAATTTTGCTAATGAACTATAAACCGCAGCGATTCATTGATGACAACATCAGACGACGCAGATTCGCACTAGGGAGGATACCGTCAAGCAGGTTTTACTAAACTTACCATTTAGAGGCGACGTACCAGCCTCAAAATTGCACGGCGGCTAAATGAAATAACTAAGTAGAACTTTAACAGTGATAAAGTTAATATGACACATAGTACACAGAGAATCATGCGGTTGGATGCCAAAAATCAATTTCCAATTCTCTGCAAATCAGTCATAGTCTAAAAGTGCTCATGTATATTCGGTAGCACATACATCGGACTTACGAAGATGCAATTTATAAACAGAATCGAGCAACATTTGCCGCAGAAATTGATTATCAAATATTTGGCATCGTCTGGAAAATCAGCTAATTCCGATCAAATATAGGCAACGGGGCACCCAGTTAATTCGACCAATTTCTCAATTCTACATAAAGCAAAATCAGGAAAATTATTAGTTATTTATGAAGCTCTTAATATATAACAAAAAGCACCCGACCCAGATATACTAAATTTTCATCACCATGATATTCTAATCGACTGGACAAGAATAGCAAAATTCAACAACAATTTCCTAGTGCCCAAGCAAGACCGAACAGGCCTCCACTAGAATCAACAAACATTCAATCGGATTGGCAACAAACTGAAGAGGAAATAACGGAGGCGCTTACGGTGACAGAAGTTTACAAACTCTATGAGCGTTCAACCCTGCAATCCACACTAAAGCTGTTACCATGTGAAGAATATAAATTTGTGCAACAAGTAGAAACTGTATACTACACAAGGAAAAATGCAACTCATATATGTAACAGCAAACAATGCGCACAAATGGTAAATTCTCAAGCCATCAAAACAATAATGATCAAATCTCAGACATCACTTTGTAATACAGCGAGAATGACCTTTACATGCAAACAGGCATACACACAAACACAAACGCATACACACTTACCAATCAGCCAAAACAAGAAATAGAAGTAAAAGCGAGTGAGATTTGTTACCACTAGCATAATCAATTGAAAACCCAGAATGTATATAAATGAACGATTGTAGATCAGATGTTTATTATTCACGAAATAAACGGCCTTTATCCACTTTCTTAGTAATGGGTTTATTCTTCCTATTTCGAAATATATATATATATTGATAGTTTCTAATTTCATTTTAAAATGTAAGAACAAAACTATATATATATATATATATATATATTATTGTGTGTGTGTGTGTGTGTATTGCATTAGTTTGATAGATTTTTCAATTTTTAATTAAATAAATAAAATGAATTTGTTATTTATTTATTTATTTTGATCAAATATCAGTCCGCTGCAATACGGCGCTATTTTGGTCAGAAATAAATGAAATGATCAAATATTGTGCATATTCTATAAGAAAAATCATTTAATTGTTGATTGATGTGCAAATTTCAGTCAATCAATTTAGTTCAAGTTCAATGTATGCGAGACTGCTAGAGGTGAGAGCCGCATATCTAAATTTGATTTCCATATATATTCAATGCGGTTTGATCCTCGATAGTCAGTTTGCCGTCGTACTCTGATGATGATCATGGAAGGTCGAAACGCGTCAGTGCGTTGCGGCTGGCGGTAGTTTTGTTATGTTGTTCGACGACTGGTTAAATACAATGGGATTGGTGTTTAATTCAAGCTCGCAAACTTGATTTAAGAATCAATGTAGTTGTTTCATTTTTCGCCTACTGATATGGACATTTGTGCCAAATTAAATAAATACACAAAAATATATCAATGAAGATATGATAGTCTTTAAATATTAACTTTAGTCTAAATTAAGGATATGTTTTCCAAAATATGTATTGTATTAAAGTATCAGTACAGGGAAATTTGTGAAGTTAAACTTAACATTAGAATAAAAATGTATTTTTTTCTAAATTTTCAGAATAGCAAGATCTGACGTACTGGAAATTATTTTGGAATGTGATAATACACACAGGCCATTTTAAGTTATCCTACAAAACCTATAATGATCAAAATTACTCATACACACACACCAGTTTGCAATTGCAAATGAGCATTTTTTAAACATTTTTATTAAGAAAAATACAAAATTTATTTACATTTTGTTCAAAATATATAAAATTTTACATTTTTCTTTTAAAGATTTTACGTTTCATTACAACCACTTACGACAGAAATACGTGGTATTCATGTCGTTTTGATTTCTTGGCTTCATGATAAGCACATCGGCGAATTACTAATTTTACTGTACTTTCTAAAACCTAAATTATTAAATTTTTTTGACAATAAGCCATGAATGCTAAATATGCGCTAACAGTTTAGATTCCTACTCCAAAATTATTCACATGAAGGCGTCGCTTATAGAAAGTCCATTAACGATATTATGAATAATCAATCTAAATTCAAGCAAGATATCAAACAGAAAGATAATTCAACAAATATCGAATCAAGAATTAATGCAATTCTGAAAAGACGAAAAAATACGTTTTAACATCGATGGCTGATTCCGATATTTGATCAAAACTCATATAAGACATCCAAAAGGCGAAACCCGTCGGAACAAACACCGCTAGATTGTGCGGGAAACCAAAAACTCATAAAGCCTTGACAGCCTCAATAAAAAGTTCATAACATTTAATATGCCAATTATGTCGCCTCAACTCGCTAAATATAAACGATAAATATTTTTTTTAAATACACCATTTGCGCGTCTATCATAAATTATTCGTCCGGCTGGATTCTAATATAAGGGGTGTATTTTCAAAGTTACTGTTTCCAAATAATTAATAAATTTATTAAATAAATAGAATAACGGTCCACACTAATAGTCACAATATATACCTTTTAGTGTAGACAATTCAAGCAGAAGAAAATAATTTTTACAGAGAGCACAAAAAAACCCAAAATTTCTTTTCATACAAATTGCAACATATAATTGAAGAAGTAAAGGTGGGTTGGTAAATTTTAACGAACCTCCTGGTCATCATTCAAATTGTTTAAAAAGAATTATCTTAGAATGTATCCTATTTATGTATTAAAAAAGTTTTCTCCTAGGAAATTATGGTCATGAATTAAATTATTATGTCACTTTAAATTTGAATGAGGTAATTTAATAATTAGGTATTGTGTATTATTTTCTAAGAGAGTATTTCTAAATGGAGGATAATCTTGGCGTTTCTTTTGGGCCTATGCGATCCATGCGAAACAGTGCTCTGCTACGTGTGTGGAAAAAATATACTTATATAAGTTGGTTTTTTAATTAAAAGATTTAATCCTGCTTACTATTTTTGAAATAAATATATATTAAACTGGAACTGAAATTATTTAGTGCTCATTCAAACTGCAATTCAAAACGGTTATCAAATGGGGATTTATCTCATCAAACTCAAATTTTGTACGACTGCAAGATAGCATTGAAGCCTTAATCACTGAAAAATAACATGTGAGTAACTTTAACATCAAAATTAGCCTCTGATAAATAGAAATGACAAATTGCGTCATTTCGAATGCCTAGTACACATCTGTTTGTTTATCGTTGAAAACTGGGGCTTAATATCGGAGTTGTGGTAAAGCTTCCGGGCGTCTAAGAGTCTGGCATGATTAATGTATACAAATTCTGAGTGTGCTCAATGCGCAATTGTAAATGTAATAGTCAAATAATAAAAACGCAGATACAAGGTATATTTGAAAAAAACTGACCGGTAACACAATTCCGCAACACGTTGACAAATTCAACAAAATAGGAATCGTACAACAAATCAGGCATTTTTCCATTTTTTAAATGCTTGATGAATTGTTACCTATAACGAAATCTGCTATTTACAATATTATTAATTCCTAGCTAAAAATTTTAACTATCGGCTTTTTAAGCGGTGAATTATTTTGCATACGATGGGTAGTAATTTTTTTTATTTTCGATTCCTGTTTTCAATGTATAACGGTCAATTCCACGTTACCCATTGCTTTCCAACATTTACGATATGAGACACCGTATATTTTCATCTTGTTAAATTCTACAGATATCTCCGTTTTATGTATATATATAGAATTCATATATATGCAAGTATATATATTACACATTGTGAACCTAGTAACAAATTAGTTCAGCTGTGACCAGAAGGATAAACCAAAGACAGCATGAACGGAAAGTATAATCTCATGCACATTCGTTTCGGCTTACTGGCGACTCATCAGTAGGGAGCCGGTATTACGCCCTTAACCACTCTATATTTGGCTGAAGAATGTGGGAATAATAAGACGGTACAATCTCCTAGACGAATGGTAACCTGCAATAGTAGAAGTTAACATCATAACGTCTACGACAATGCGACTTCAACGCTAACCCACACTAACGGCTTCTGCTGAGATACATATTGAAAGGATAGTAGGCAGTGCCAAGAACAGATGGGCAATAATAAATAGAAATATTATATCGCATGAAATAAAATTTAAAATGTTTATAATATGGATTACACCGATACTAGAATATGCTGCCGCTACTTGGAATCTCTTAACAAAGGGTTTGTCTAATAAGATAGAAGCTGTACAAATAAAAGTTGTGAAACAAATTAGTCCTATCTCCTGCACTATATACGCCACTAGATTACAGTTTTTATCACTGAATCCTTTATGGATGTGCTATTGCATAAAAGCTTTCCATTTGAACCAGTGGTCTGGTGCCTATATGAATCCCATAAGAAAGAGTCATGAAATTGGAACTAGATCTGGTCATTTTGCAATATCTCCATCATTGGTGGGGAATGTTGCGAGCAAGCTATTCTCTTTTTCAAAAATTTACAAAATTTACAATCAATTGCCAAAAGGGCTTAGAGAAACGCCTCCAACTAAAATGTCTTTTAAATTTTTATCTACCGAACTAGAAAAAGTGTTTAATCCTGCTGATATTTTTAATTTTGATTATGATAATACTTTCTCATGGTTAAATAAAAGACAGGATTAATTGTTTTTCAGCAACGTAATTTCTCGAGATTCTATCATCAAATTTTGTATTATTAAAACTGAAATGTTATGCATTATATCATCTTGTTAATAAACAATGCACAAAATCAATTATTAGTCATGGTTCTCATTTTTTACAAATGTTATACTCGAATTCTAACTTAAATTTTCCTAATTTTGATGAAGAAACTATCACTGTTTACAGCTGATATATCTGATGCTGATAAATTGTACAGTACAACTAATTGCACATATATATGTGATGTGATATCATTTTATATTGTACATTTTATAATTTATTATTTGATGGAACATGTGTAGTTTGAATCCAAATAAAGATATTCTATTGTATTCTATTCTATTCTAAATAATTTATATACCGAGTCTGTAAAGGATACAAACACTAAGGCCATTGTGTTAGTAACTGATATCTTTTTTGAAATCGATGAGTACAGGATACTAACAGTATGGTTTCCGAGTCGGTACATGATACCAACCTGACGGATATCAATTAATGCTAAAGTTCGCCCAAATTGAAAATAACAACAATTGCCGAACACCTGTTACTCCAGTTAAACCATACATTCTAGCCTTGATCGATATCAGTTATCACATTTCGCGGTAAGCATGACATCATTCAATTCAATATATTACAGTTAAATACTGTTTGTTACGAAGAACTAATATATATGCAAGTATGTATTAGGTTTTGCGAACCTAGTAACAAATTAGTTCAGTTGTGACCAGAAGGATAAACCAAAGACAGTATGAACGGAAAGTATAATCTCATGCACATTCGTTTCGTGCTTACTGGCGACTCATCAGTAGGAGCCGGTATTACGCCTTTTACACACTATATTGTAGGGGTACTTTTCGCTGTTGCTATCTCGTTCCTGATTTTGTGCCCCTACTACTTATCAATGGTTGCTATTATTACTACCCGAGCACCCAATCAGTCTGTTCCTTTTCAGATGGTTAATATTAGAAGGCCGAAGAAAGGTTTCATGTATATATTACACATAATGTAGCACATAAATATAATTCACTGTTAATCCGAATTGAAGGAGTTGGTTGGCAATAATACAGATTTTAATGTAAAATTATATCTTAAACACTATTCACAGTTAGTCCAAATTGAATATATGTTAGTCAGCTGTAAAATTAGATTTTTATGCAAAATTATGTTTTAAATACCGTTCACAATTAAACTAAATGGTCCGTCTTCTAGACGGCAAAAATTAAAATGATTTAAGTTTATAATATAAAATTGTTTTATGCTCAATCAGTTATTCGCGTACAAAGGTCTGAATTGCTCAACATTTATGCCATCGATTTAAAACAAATGATACATGGAAAAGTCATCGTTAAAGGTTATCACTATAAAAAGAATGTAAATCGTTTAAGGACTTCAATGACACAACTCACAAGTGTTTAAATCACCGCTTGTAACGATTCTATCTCAGTTCATGATATTAATACATTGTTCTCTGAATTTCGGATAGTCCAAATTTGCCAACTAAGCGAAAATAAGTTCACTATGACACAATAGTCCACCGCGTGATCTCTCGGATCGCGCGCGGTTCTGTTCTATTTTATAAAAACACTATTAATTACACATAAAATTGCAGTTCAAGAAATATCGATTAAAACTGCTTGAGACTAAAAGAGATTGTTCCTAAAATCACAGCTAAGAGAAATATTGTTTAAGGACAGAGTTAGAATATTTGACCTTAAAGAGCACAGCGTTTGTAAAAATTGACCTTCGTTGGGTTGTAACACGGAGCCGCGTGTTACAATATATTTAGTCGAAGAATGTGGAATAATAGGACGGTACAATCTCCTAGACGAATGTGTAAACCTGCAATAGTGAAGCTAACATCATACAAAATATACGACAATGCGACTTCAACGCTAACTCACACTATATAATATACATACCGAATCTGTAAAGGATACTAACACTATGGCTATTGTGTTAGTAACTGATATCTTTTTGAAATCAATGAGTACCGGATACTAACACTATGGTTTCCGAGTCGGTACACGATACCAACCTGATGTATATCAATTTATGCTAAAGTTCACCAAAATTGAGAATTACAACAATTTTGGTGAACTTTAGCATAAATTTTTAGTATCCTTTACAGAATCAGTTGCTATATAGTCTAGGTCAACATTGAAATCACATTAATCGCTGGGCTTTATATGATGTTAGCTTCACTATTGCGGGTTTAAACATTCATCTGGGAGACCATCCTATTATTCGTCAACCAAATATATAGTGGTTAAAGGCGTAACACCGGCTCCTACTGATGAGTCGCCAGTAAGCACGAAACAATTGTGTGCATGAGATTATACCTTCCGTTCATGCTGCCTTTGGCTTATTCTTCTGGTCACAGCTGAACTAATTTGTTACTAGGTTCGCAACACCTAATACATACTTGCATACATGCAATATTGTCTTTACATAATCTGACACATCGAATGATTTCCCTATTACGACTGGAAACAAGAACGTGTCTTTGTGCTAAATCTCTCCCAATATAATCCTCACATAAAATAATGAAGACTAAATCACTTGGAAAGTCTTTTTGTCCGATAGCCGAATCAGCAATGGACAAACGATGCCGAAAATGGCATTAGGCATAATTGTAAGCAAACACTTTGAAATAGTCACTAACATTTTAATTTTTAGCATGTAAGTTTTAATTGATACCTATTAAATATGTTCAATAATATATTTAGTTTACTTAAATATTAATTTATATGTACTTAAAATATTATGATAAGTCCTTCTAATAAGGTATCGATTTAACTTAAAAATCTTTGCATTATTTTATAGTTTTTTTCTTTATTTGCGAAAACATCCTTATTATATAAATCCAACACTCATTCAATGGTTTAATTATAGGGTTTTTTGTTTCTACTCCATTTTTCCCAATCACGTATTAAGCAGTATTTCGTTTTACCAAACTTTTTCTTTTTTTGAGTATGAAATTCATTTTTTGAAAATTGTTTATTTTTCACTATCTAACGTTTATTTTATTCAATTTATACTAATTTCGGAGACTAAGTAACCTTCTTAAAAATTAATGATCTGAGTTTACCTTTATAAATTTCGCTTTGTGAATTTTGACCAATTCATGGACGCACATTTTAGAACTTTACAATGCTTGGTTATTTTTTCTGAAATTAAAAATTAGATTTTGCAGAGCACTTTCGTTTATTTAATTGTAAATTTGTTTTAAGTCTAATTTGTCCGTGAATAAACAATTTGTATTAGCAGTAATGGCTGAAATACTATCTATTTTATAAGGAAAATATATATTGTAAACTATAAACATAATACAATGAAAAATATACATTTACATGGGCGATGTTATGTACACGTATAATTTGGCACATTTCTATGTTTAAAAATAAAAAAAACAAAAATTATACCTTTATAGTTAAATTGAATCATCAGTTTTTTTAATTGGTATTCGAGTTTTTATTTAGAATTTGTCCCAAATTATGTTGATTAGTTAATTAACTTGTAAACCTTGGTAACGCGATTTCAAGAATGTCAGCCGGCCCTTGGCATTGAATATGAATAAGAAATTACATCGTGGTATTTAAAATAATGAATTGTAAAATAATTTTCAAAAGTATGAAATGAAATTAAAGAATTTCAATATAAAGAAGACCTGACTTACCAAAATAGGCTTCAATTATAATTTTACCATTTTACAGTCAACGGCACGAATATATTGATTTTCATCCCGAAATTAACTTAATATGAATGGAATTAACAAGAAGAGTACAGAGGCCAAGGCCACTAAATCTGCTAAGAAAGTTGCTGAAAAGAGAAAAATGATAAACTAAAATTTTTGTCGGCAAAAAAATTACAAATGAACATTCGTTTGAATTTTTTAGAGGTGGTATATTAGCTTTACTAAAAAATGATTACTTTTATGGTTTTCGTTTGAAATTAAGCGTATATAGCTTATTCAATCGTTGGTAGATTAACCATAATAATTTTTTTTAAATTTACTAATAACTTAGATTTATACTTCCTTTATTACTCTTTCATTATATTCATGATAAGATAATTAGCGATGTACTACATGACATTATTTCAATGTTTTTTTATTGAATATAAAATGAAACATTCATAAGTTTGGTCACCGTTATATGTGTGTGATTATTAAATCACCACATGGACAGTCCCTAATTCATCAAAAAATGAAATTTCAATTGATGTCATAATTTTTAATGCAATTTCAAATTATTCTTGACATCATATTTTTCGGTAGACATTAAATTCCTGGTTTCAAAATGAGAAAGTTCCACGGATCAATTTGTAAAAATAATTGTCTGGGATATATCCAATATAGCGAGACCAACACGTTCTTTATATTTCTATTTACGGAAAAATTGTTAAGCATAAGTTAGGATTATTTTTAACTCAAACTCAAGATAACATGATCTCGGTAAAATTTTTTATTAACTTGATTATTTCACAACCGGGTCGAGGACAATACATTAGTTAAATTCTTTGTGTAATATTCCTCAATTATATATATATATATATATATATATATATATATATATATATATATATATATATATATATATATAATGGTATCTCTATTTCTTTGAAGCTGCCAAATTTAATTTAAATAGTTATTATATAGCTTCACGCAATCACGGATTGTTTAGCTTTATAACTAAAAAATGTTTAAAACAACGACACAGCCGTATTTTGTAGGTTCAATAAATTCTGACTAAGAGTTTCTACTTTGTTCTTTACGTCAAATTTGATATTCACTTCACCTAAAGTAAGTACTAACGCAAACATATCCTAGAATATAACGGAATATTGCGTGTTCTACGCGACCACTTGGTGCTTTTGATTTATTTTTAGTTCCTTTGCCAATATTCCAAGTTTTGGAAACCGTTCAAGGAAAAAGGCCTGACAGTGCTGTATATATTACTGATGCGATAAAACCTGTAGACTTTATAGACGTATATTTATGGATTGTGAAATGCTTAGTTCATAATAGCATATATATGCGTGTTTATGTGTTTCTATGACTATAAAAGAAACTGACACGTTGATCATTTTAACAAAACAAGAAGCAGAACTTTTTTTATTTTGGTTCATCGAATTTTAAACATATATATGATCATACCAATCACAGATTTAGACAATTTTATCATTTCATAATTTAAATTTGATCTTTCTCGTAAATTCATACCACGGTTCATCGTGGTGTGTTCTCATATTTAAAGTTTGTGTTAGTTCTTTTATTTTATTTATTTTTTACATATGTTTTTAATGCATAATTATAAATAAGGCCTATTACTTCTCATAGCTTTAAAAGCTCGAAATACTGTGATGGATTCTTTCGTGTGTATTATCAAAAATTTCTTATTGAAGTCACTTTAACATATGAGTAGTTTTAGTTCAATTTTAACGTTTGTTGTGCAGAGCATTGCACGTATGCATAATAGTGTTGAAGTCAAACATATTTTGCATATATACTTAATTCACATATGTTTTGAAGTGTTGAGAACTATTTTAACATGAATAGATAGTAATGGGGCATTTATCGGTTGAAGTACATATGATCTGTAGATTTGTTTTGGTGAGATTTTATTAATTATCCTAAAATACTTTAAAATATACCGATTTGAATAGCCTGTACATCTCTACTTTTCACAAAACAGGTATAGATCAAATAAAATATACGTATGTAAACTAATCGCGGGTATGCATGTATCCAAATTTGTCTCCTTTACTAAGCTCTTTGTAAATTACTGTAATAAAGAATATACTGACAAATCTTACTTGATTTCCTGTGAACCGGTTTCGTGTAGGTTCTTTCTATGTCTTTCTACATTCATAAATCTAGTAATGTGGGATATAATTTATTTCTTCAACTAAAGTACACAGAATTCTTCTATGGCAGTGAGTCTTTGATATATATTCTTTGATAATGTATAATATATTCATTTTGAACAAACTGAAAGTAAGCAATTTATCGGTGAGAAGATATTGTGCTTAAGAATGATTATCGTACAATTTCTAAGTGAAAATAATTTTATGACATTAATTGTTATATACAGTGAAGTACCAAAAATGTTTTTTACGTTGGCCTAGATTTCATTTAGCATATTTCATTATATCTTATGGAAGCCAGGCATTACACTAAAACAAACAAACTGCGCACTGCAAACACAAGCAATATATGTTATATTGTAACACGCGGCTCCGTGTTACAACCCAACGAAGGTCAATTTTTACAAACGCTGTGCTCTTTAAGGTCAAATATTCTAACTCTGTCCTTAAACAATATTTCTCTTAGCTGTGATTTTAGGAACAATCTCTTTTAGTCTCAAGCAGTTTTAATCGATATTTCTTGAACTGCAATTTTATTTGTAATTAATAGTGTTTTTATAAATAGACAGAACCGCGCGCGATCCGCGAGGATCACGCGGTGAACTATTGTGACATTGCGTATTTATGTTGCTTACCCCTTCATTTTTAGTGCTTGCTTTTAACGATGACATTTTACATATCTTCATATGTTCTAAATCGATGATATAGATACAATTCAATTCAGATATTTGTGTAGGAATAATTACTTGTGTTCAAAACATTTATCTTTATAAACACAAATCTTTTTACTCTGTTCATGTTGTCATGTATTTTAAGTCATTTGACGATATTTATTCCAATCCAGACATTTGTGTAAAAACAATTTGTTATGTGCAAAACATTTCACTTGATGAACATAAATCCTTTTAATCTTTGCCGCCTAGGCGACGGACAATTTAGTTTAACTTATTTTTGCATAGTCGATTTGGACTAACCGTGAATGATGTTTATATGTGCTACATTGTGTTTATTACAATTTTGAAACTTTCCTTCGGCCTTCTAATATTAACCATCTGAAAAGGAACAGACTGATTGAATGCTCGGGTAGTAATAATAGCAACCATTGATAAGTAGTAGGGGTACAAAATCAGGAACGAGAAAGCAACAGCGAAAAGTACCCCTACATTATGGTGCCCCGGTTCGTCGAACTCACAGCCAGTAAGGAATTAATAAACAGCTAGATTTTGAGAAATTCAAGCACTTTCAATGAAGGCCACTACACACGTTATTGCCTCGGAAACGGCTGCACATACCCGCGCACAGACACGACGTTCAAATGGGCGTGGTCACCCTCAACAACTCAGGTGATTCCGCCCATGGAAGGTTCGGAAGACGGGTGGGGTCAGCCTCCTCGGCGGCAGCAGAGGCTGAGCACCCCAAATTGTTGGCCGCTCCACGTCTGATGGCTCGAAGCACGTTGCCTTCGCGGTAGAGCGCAATCAAACTATTGTCTTTACAGCGACGGCTCCAATTAAGTCATGCTTCAAACGCCCAAATGCCAGCAATCAATCTCATCGCCGGTTGCCACTATCAACATACTTTCTCATCCGTGACGCAATCTCTGGCGAATGAATTGTCATAGACACTGGATCAGATGTAAGCTCACTACGCCACAATTATCTCGAACCAACCCACCCAGTCGACACCAACAGTCTGACCTGCGCGAATGGCTCCAACATAGCGACGTTTGGGGTACGAGTACACACAATCTCGTTCTCCAACTCAAAATGATGTCTCAAATATACGTTCATCATCGACAACACGACATGAAACATCATTGGACGTGACTTTCTCGAACACTTCGACCTAACCATCCGTCCAAGAACGCGAAAAATAGAGGAGCCAGTATCAGTGTTGCGCCCAGTCGTTAAACGGCATGAAAGAGCAATAACATTTACTGTAAGGTTAGCCCACTTCATTGTGTACTAATTTTCACTGTCGGTGGGGTGTATGTAACACGCGGGGCTCCGTGTTACAACCCAACGAAGGTCAATTTTTACAAACGCTGTGCTCTTTAAGGTCAAATATTCTAACTCTGTCCTTAGACAATATTTCTCTTAGCTGTGATTTTAGAAACAATCTCTTTTAGTCTCAAGCAGTTTCAATCGATATTTCTTGAACTGCAATTTTATTTGTAATTAATAGTGTTTTTATAAATAGACAGAACCGCGCGCGATCCGCGAGGATCACGCGGTGAACTATTGTGACATTGCGTATTTATGTTGCTTACCCCTTCATTTTTAGTGCTTGCTTTTAACGATGACATTTTACATATCTTCATATGTTCTAAATCGATGATATAGATACAATTCAATTCAGATATTTGTGTAGGAATAATTACTTGTGTTCAAAACATTTATCTTTATAAACACAAATCTTTTTACTCTGTTCATGTTGTCATGTATTTTAAGTCATTTGACGATATTTATTCCAATCCAGACATTTGTGTAAAAACAATTTGTTATGTGCAAAACATTTCACTTTATGAACATAAATCCTTTTAATCTTTGCCGTCTAGGCGACGGACAATTTAGTTTAACTTATTTTTGCATAGTCGATTTGGACTAACCGTGAATGATGTTTATATGTGCTACATTGTGTTTATTACAATTTTGAAACTTTCCTTCGGCCTTCTAATATTAACCATCTGAAAAGGAACAGACTGATTGAATGCTCGGGTAGTAATAATAGCAACCATTGATAAGTAGTAGGGGTACAAAATCAGGAACGAGATAGCAACAGCGAAAAGTACCCCTACAATATGTTGCGTTGAAATAAAATTATTGCTATTTTGCATTATGTACTAGTAATAAATAAATTCAAATCGGACCAGAAAAATAAACCAAATTCAGTATTAAGAAAATGAATATTCTCATGTCCATATGCTGAGTTTGGTTTATTCTTCCGGTCTTATTTGAAACAATATGCTATTAGGTACGCAAAACATAATGCGCAGTTGAATATATTAGTTCTTCAATGTGAACAATATATGCTTGTTAATTAGATAGTTAAACATTGTTATATTTATCGTATATTTATCGTGGGATGTTGGAACTGATAAAAATCTTGGCAGGACGTATGTATTTCCCCGAGTAATAGGTGAATCAGAAGTCATTTTAATTTTCAGTTTTGTTGAAGCTTACATGACTTTAAATCTAATGTGTTAGTACCATGCAACGATTTGGAATTCGAAAAACGAGAACGTATATAGGTATTACACGCTTGGCATATATCATATATATAGTGACATGGCATTGGTATCGTATTGTCGAAAACTTAAAATAAAATTAATTCCATTACTTCTTGTATATACATTTGTATAGAACCATATACTTAGTGGAAGTATGTTATAGTACCGCCTGGTACTAAAAACCCTTTTCCGCAATAAACACGAAACGTAAGAATACTATAAATTATACCTTTTGTTCATTCTGGCACATATTAGACATTGTGGTCCTATTTTATTTGTTATTTTGCTTGCTATACTTAATTTGCATTTGAATAAACGTAGGAATTCCACGCTTCATTTAATTAAATGCGCAATGATTTCTAAGAAATAACTTTAATGCACGATTGCGTAACTCTAACTCGCTTTCCAAGAATTCAATTTAAAGAAATGGAATGGGTTTTTACAAAATATTTGTAGAAGTTACAAAAATATTCACTTGGATTATTCAAAACGTGTTATAAGTATTTTTTAAAACAGTGCAGCGTCGTACCAATATAAAGTTATTATTGATTACATAAATTCCAATAGGAATGTTGAAATTCATGTCTGAGTTAAAAATAATTAAACGTATATAAATTTCAATTTGGTTCGACTCCCCTATAGAAAAAATATGAAAGCTTAACTATCGGTCAATTTTACTTCCTGAAAATTAGCCAAATATGAAAATGGACTAAAAATTATGAGAAAAATTTATGATCATTCGTTTTCCTTTCTGCATTCCTCGACACAGGATTAAAAGTTCTAAGTTTTGCTAGAGCAAGCCGTTTTTACTCCACGAAGCAGCAATTACACGGTCATGCGGCAAAACTTAAATTTAAATGAAGTTAAATAAAATTAAAAATTAACAATCCATGCCATTTTAATTCACAGCACCACATTTAAGCCTGTTGCTATCAGCACAAACAAAAATTAAAAATGCCAGTAAATTAAGTTACTGGGTGCATATATATATATATATATATATATATATATATATATATATATATATATATATATATATGAGTTTATAAATATATGTATTGTGCAACTAATACCAAAAAGCGGCAAAATTTGTTTATTTTATTTCAAGGTAGAGACGGGGTTTAACATATAGTGGTTAAAGGGCGTAATACCGGCTCCTACTGATGAGTCGCCAGTAAGCACGAAACGAATGTGCATGAGATTATACTTACCGTTCATGCTGCCTTTGGTTTATCCTTCTGGTCACAACTGAACTAATTTGTTACTAGGTTCGCAAAACCTAATACATACTTGCATATATATTAGTTCTTCGCAACAAACAGTATTTAACTGTAATATATTGAATTGAATGATGTCATGCTTACCGCGAAATGTGATAACTGATATCGATGAAGGCCAGAGTGTATGGTTTAACTGGAGTAACAGGTGTTTCGAAATTGTTGTAATTCACAATTTGGGTGAACTTTAGCATAAATTTATATCCATCAGGTTGGTATCATGTACCGACTCGGAAACCATAGTGTTAGTATCCGGTTCTCATCGATTTCAAAAAAGGTATCAGTTACTAACACAATAGCCATAGTGTTAGTATCCTTTACAGACTCGGTATATATATTATATAGTGTGAGTTAGCATTGAAGTCGTATTGTCGTTGACTTTAGATTATGTTAGCTTCACTATTACAGGTTTACACATTCGTCTAGGAGATTGTACCGTCCTATTATTCCACATTCTTCTACCAAATATATAGTGGTTAAAGGGCGTAATACCGGCTCCTACTGATGAGTCGCCAGTAAGCACGAAACGAATGTGCATGAGATTATACCACTCATCATCACCAAAACCTATTTACATAACCGGTCACAGGACTTAACCAAACCACAATATATCAACATCAGAAAGTTCGGTTTTAAAGAGTTATAGATTCATCCTCAAAATAGGAAAAAATGGGAACCATGAATATCAATTGATTGAATGTATTGTTCACTAACATGATGGTATAATGCATAACATTTCAACTTTAATAATACAAAACTTGGAGATAAAAATCTTAAGAAGTTATGTTTCTTATCACAATTATACTTGTCTTTTATTCAACCATGAAAAAGTGTTATTATAATAAAAATTAAAAATATCAGCAGGATTGTAGATTTTTTCTAGTTCAGTACATGAAAATCCAGAAGACATCTTAGATGGAGGCGTTTCTCTAAGCCCCTTTAGCAATTGATTGTAAATTTTGTAAATTTTCGAAAAAGAATAACTTGCTCGGAACATTCCCCATCAATGGAAGTTATATTCCCAAATATCCAGATCTAGTTAGAACTTCATGATTCTTTCAAATTGGATTCATATAGGCACCAGTCCACTGGTTCAAATAGAAAACATTTATGCAATAGCAGATTCTCCGAAACCATAAATTTTGCAGTGATAAAAATTCTAATCTATTTGCGTATATAGTGCAGGAGATAGGACTAATTTTTTATAAAACTTTTCGTTGTGCAGCTTCTATCTTATTGGACACACCCTTTTTTAAAGGATTGCAAGTAGTGGCAACATATTCTAGTATCAGTCTAACCAATGTTATATAAATTTTAAATTTTATGTCATTCAATAGCATATTTCTATTGATTAGTGCCCATCTGTTCTTGGCACTGCCTACTATCCTTTCGATATGTTTCCCAGCAGAAGCTGTCCATTGATTAATTATGCTTAAATCTTTAATTTATTGCATACTTTTAATCTCAAAAACGTCATTATTCACAACATCATGAAAATAAAGATAATTAAACACTTTCCTATTACCTATATCAAAAGCTCTCGACTTTTTACTGTTTATTCTCAGCCCTAGTGTTATCAAATATTGACTTAAATCATACAAATCTATTGTCACTCTATTTTTTGGAGAATTCGACATTTTTTGGATCAATTGGAAAGATTATTTTTAAATCATCAGCGAATTTGCAAACTCGACCGTTAAGGATCTGGGTTTCCAAAAGTGCAAATACGATTTTAAATAAAATTGGCCCCAAAATTTATCCCTGTGGAATGCCACTTGTTACTCTTTTCGATTTTGATATCATATCATTTACTTGAAGACTAATTTTACGATTAAATATATATTATCCAGGTAATCTAAAAATATTAGGATCAATATTCAATAAAATAATCGTATTCAAAACAGCATCAAAATATATAGAGTGCAAAACTTTTGAGATATCTATAAATACATTTAGTGCATCTAACTTTTTCTCACCTAATGTAATTACATGTTTCCACATAGAATACATACCAGTAGTTGTCGATCTATCTTTTGTAAAGCCAAGTTGACATATATCAGCCGTTTTATTATCTCCAAAAACGTAAGGATAACAGAGATTAGTCTACAATCACTGGCGCACGTTGGTTTATTTTCTTTTGACAAGAAGAAATGCGTTACGTTAAGGTTATATGCCGATTCGTAAAATACCGAAAAAAGGCTAGTATGAAACGCATTCCATTATAATATTATTCATTTTCATTGATAAATATGTCATATGGTTATAATTCCATTACCATGATTTTAATTCTTTTTGTGCCACGTCTGATGCAGATTTTAAATTACATCACAATCATTTCTGAAAAAAACTAGGAATATAATCATTTTTTCAAAATTTTTAATTCTCATTGGCGACATTTTAAATTTAAACTCAACTTATAGGTTATGAAATAAAAGTTTATCTCCTACCTATCCTGAATATCGAACATATTTTATACTTTATCAGATAGAAAAGAAAATAAAGAAATTTATCAAAGTCGCGTTGTTTGCTCGAAAGAAGCCTCTTCCATGTATTTTGTGTTTCTAGCCACAGAAAATAACAGAAATATATTCTGGCAAATATGTAGGGTAGTATTGACCTTCATTGGTCATTCTGACATGAAAGGCAATTTTCGTGCAACGGAAATCAAATAGACAGTTAAATTACGCAAGGTAAAATTTATGCCCATTGAGAAACAACATTTTGTTTTTTTGTTAATGTAAGCCTTGCAAAAATCTTTGTCCTAATTTTTAATTAAATTATGGAATGATTAAGAAAACAACGCTTATATTTGCTGAAAATAAGTTAGATATCTCAAATTTATAAGCAAAAATTCAGGTAAAAGTCGATAAATATCATGGGTAATAAAATTCTAATACAAAAAGTTACTTACAAGATAATGCAATTCAAAGGTACAACATCTTTTGTTTTGGCAATGTGTGTCACAATCGCTGTTTTTCTGAATTCCGCTCAATCCAAATCAACTGAAATCAAATATTCTGGAAACGATAGTACACAGTACAACATGACTTATTCATATACTTGGGAATAGTTACAAATAACGTTATTTTAAATAATAAGCATAACTCATTTGTGAAATATGTGGCACATTCGATCTTTGCAAACTGCTTTTGTTAATAAATAAAAAATTTAAATTTAAATTCGGAGATATATTGCGTTTTCTGGACATGGAAGGCTTTTGCCTAACCAAAGATGATATAAAAGTTTTAATGAGTACCAATTTCATCGCGCTAGTGTATAATGAAATTTTCTTTGTTTTTTCTACTTGGCAAATTGCATATAACCATTGCATTGTAAAATGAAATTATTACTATATTTCCTTTAATAGCACAAATAGAATCCAAATTAATAATAGATTAAACATTAAAAAAAAATTTAATATTCAAACTCATTTCATTAGAAAACTTCATTTTAGCAGGGATTTCATTTAATAAAAACAAATATCTCCCCTGTCCTTCATTAGAACATGCAAAACGCAAGTTTTTGGTGCAGTTTTTAAAATTGGAAGTAGAAAAAATTATTGGCTTACGTAAATCTAATATGAGTCCAGACAAGCAGCTTTTTCTTACGTCTATAAGCCTCAGTTGTGTAAAACTGATGCATTAAAATGGACATATGAGCAAACTCTTTGCATATACTAACATAATTGCAATTTATGGTTCGCAATTTTCAAAAATTTTGCAAACTTCTTGTTGTCTAAAACATTTAAAGTTTTTAATAAATGTATGTTTTTGCTCTTAAACGCTCAAATTTAACTAATCGTGAAAGGTATAGTAAGGTTGGGGTTTCTTTTGAAACCAAATACTTGTTTGAATAAAGCTTTTATTTTATGCATACTTTGTAGAGGCTACTAGCCTTTTCGTGACTGATAACCCCATAGATGCCAGATCGTGTGTAGTCCTTTAATTTACAGTAGAATTTGATAAGCGTGTATTTTCATTCACATCTGCTAAATTCATACCTGACATGCCTTGCGCCAGCTTGCGAGCGTCCTCAAATTTAAGATAGCTTCCATATCTATCGAATTAAATTATTAAATTGACACTTAATGTTAGGCAAACCGGGATGTGAAATCTTTCACGTCGCAAAACCATCGCACAAATAATCTGGAAAGAAATAGACGCGAAAAATAGAATTATTAAATTACCTGTTCCAGAACGTCCCCAAATGCGTGCATCAATAAAAAATATAAGACAGTTTTAGCAGGCGTATTTTGTAGAAATCGATCAGACTTTAAATAAAGAAAAATGAAAGAGTTGCAGCAGGCCGAGGATGTTACAACCAATCGAGGCCAGCAATGCTCGAAATCTGAAAATGGCGTACAATTCAAAGTCAAGTATTTAAACAAAGAAAGTTCTGGAATATAAATAAATTCTTTTAAAAGAAAATTCGTTTTAACCAGCCTAGGTGGTTTACATTAATCAGTTAATATCACTTTAATTTTGGCGGCGGAATTATTTTCCTCTACACTTAATAATATAACAAAATTTGTTTTCCCATATATATCTGTAATTATGTCGTTTGCACAAAAATATGCATAAATATTTATTTTAGATCCTCCACGTCGGCGTTAAATGAACGATTACCAAAAGAGTAAAACAAACTATGTATCTCATCCAATCTAAGTTTCCAATAAATCCCATAGGCAATTTTATAAAATAAAGTGTCTTTTGTTTAAAGAATGGAAGTTTCGGGTGATCAAAAAGACCATATCTTGTATAATTGCATGGCTTAATATATAACTTTTACTAAAGCAATAATTCTTAGGTTTTAATGGATATATGCACTTTTGGCGTAAGGTGAGTAATTAATTTATGTGTAATTACAAGGGGAAATTATTACCTGCACTCAGAAGGTAAAGAAACATCGTTCGTAGTCAGGGATTTATTTTTTTAAACACTCCATTTGCAAATTAATGCTGTATCTAATTGCGAAATTGTTTTATTTTTATTTTTTATAAAATTTTAACGTCACAGTCTCCTTAATAATAAATCAAATTTAATGTAATTTATTTCGGGGATAATTTAAATTTGTTCGTATTTAAAATTTAAGCGTTTCCGTATTGAAAATTAATTGCTTCATTTTTCAGGGATTGAGAGATTAATTGTTTGGCATTATCTGTATTTTGATCATTATATTCTTGAAAAATTTGACGATATTATTTTTTTTTTATAAAACGACTCAATTCTCAAATGTAATTTTTTTTAGTTTAATCTGTTATGCTATTAGATTGACTTAAGGAACTTAAAGCAGCATTCGGTAATTTATCATTTATTTTTAGAGAGCATGGGACCCAGGCCGCCAGAAGCAATTCAAATCTATTATTTAACAAATTCAGCCAGCCATCGCATAGTCCGCGCTTTCCTCGTCAGTAACCACAACTTCCGTTCTCTTCTGTTCTACTGTCAAACTGCCTGTAGCATTCCAGTCCATCATCAAATGGTCTGATACATAATGTATACAGATCAGCCTCCAGAAAGCCAGCTATTCAGTCGCAGTATAAATGGTATCCAACCTGCTGGCATCTTTTATTAATGGTGTATACTTCATTAATATTTTGATAAAAAACTATAAATTGCTCGAAAATCTGTTAAGATATTACATAGGGTGAATTTCCGTGGTGGCTCACTAGAGGTATGCACATTAACAAGGTTCAGATCTACAGACAGAAACGACGTCTCGAAGAAAAACCGGCGCAAATTACAGCAAACCATATCGTTATTTGTAGTGATTGATCCACTCCCAGCTCTTGCGTTTTAGATTGATACGTGTGATGATATATCCATACGAACGCCAAATTACCTAATAACATGTTACTCCGTTTTACACTTAAATTACGCCAAATCTCAGTCAATAAATATGCATGGCTTCAGAAAAATCAGAGTGTTAAGGTCGTGATTTTAAATTTCATCCATCTACAATCAAACCAAGCGAAACTTTAATGATTTACGAATAAACGATAATTATCCATCAATCAACAGCGTAAAAATTCCCAATGTTTAACCATATATATTACCAAAATTATCATTCATCGAATATTTCAGCGTAAAAGCTTCAGTATGGTTCGCCTTACATCAGCATTGCATCTGTTATTTTTACACCAACTAATCATCGCAAAAACACCTGTTATTATACAGTTTGAGTTATTCAAATTTTCGTTTTGCGCTTTCATATTTACAATTCATCCCAATAATCAAGATTAAATTATTGGGTATACGTCCGCATTGTTACTTTTACTTTCATAAGGTGATCAGTCTCTGATAATATAAAAAGCAAGTAGAATACACCAAAAAAATCTTAGCTCGTTTGTTCTAGTGTTGTCTCGTAAAAGCACAAATATAAGTCAAATGCATAGGGTACTCGTTTAAACATGGCATTATAAATAGTTTGGAAATCAAAGTCTGGTTTATTAGAAAGATGAACGCAACGGTAACCACAGAAATCTTCTTAGCATGTTTAATTACTCTAAATCGGATATTCTAATGCTGGTGTAATAAAAAACATGGCTTGAAAGACATCTTCATATACTGAAGTCAAATATGCCTAATTCGCCTCTGAGCTCGGATGTAACTGAATACATTTTCTAATGCGCAACATTCCGATCTATATTTTGTTTTGCCGTATGCACACTTGAAACTACTCAATTACGCTCCTGATTTAGACACATGCTTTAAATTTGAACAAGAAGAATTTGGTGAAGTGCATCTCGTATTGTACGGCTCCGCGTTACAACCAAACGAATCTCAATTTCGACAGATATGGTTTTCCTTAGGGTCACAAATACGAATTCTGGTTTTAGACGAGCATTCTCTTAACTGTGATTTTTGAAACAATCTCTGTTCGTTTCAAGTAGATTTTAAATGTGATATCTTGAACTGCAATTTTATTTGCAATTAATAGGGTTTTGTTTAATAATATTACCCACCCACGCGTAATACGCTGGTAGTATGCTGTGGATCATAGTGTGATAATGCTCAATGCCATGATTTATATATTTTGTGTTTTAACCCTTTATACATAACTACTAACTGTTCTGCTAAGATATTCTGGATTTGTATTTTATGTGTTTTCCAATCATTTATACAAAAACTGTCTGTTTTGCTAAGACATTCTGGATTTATCTATTGTGTTTATTATTACTTTGCTTTTCTGGCCAGATATTAACCTGTGTTGATAACATTTTATTTTGATACCGTCTAGAGCACGGTCAATTTTTACTAATACTGAATTCTAATTTACTTTGCAACATTATTTACAATTCAGGAATGATAATTCGACTTAGCCTTCTCAGGTCACCCATCGAAAAGATGTCTGATATTAATCGTGATCACGGCCCACGAAACTAATCTTCTCCGACGACCGCTACCAGGCATACGTAGCAATAGCATAGCATCGCTAAATAAATAGCTACCACCCAAAAATCTCTTATAATAACCACAATACCTCCTACAATATGTTGCTTGAACTTAAGATATTGCTATTTTATATTATGTACTGCGTATCAGGTAATAAATAAATTCTAATTTGACCAAAAAAATAAACCAAATTCAGTATTAAAAAAATGAATATACTCATATCCATATACTGCGCTTGGTTTATACTTGCAGTCTAATTTGAAAAAATATGCTACCTGATATGAAAAACATAAGACGCAGTTGAATATATGAGTTCTTCAAAGTGAACTCTATATTATTGTTAACTACATAGTTAAACATTGCTGTACCTATCGTGGAATGTGGGAACCGATAAAAATCTTTCCCTGGTGTATGTATTTCTATGAGTAATAGGTGAATCAGAAGTCATTATAATTTTCAGCTTTGTTGAAGCTTACATGACTTGAAATCTAATGTGTTAATACCATGCTTCAATTTGTGATTCGAAAATCGAGTATGTAGCTGCGTATTACTGGCCTGGCATATATCATATATATATATATATATATATATATCATATATCATATATATATATATATATATATATATATAGGCATGGCTATGGTATCGTATTGTCGAAAACTTAAAATAAAATTAATTCTACTGCTTCTTGTTTATACATTCGTACAGGACCATGTACTTAGTTGTGTAGGTTACAATACCGCCTGGTACTAATAACCATTCTCCCCAATAAACACGAAACGTAAGAATACTTTAATTTTTCTCTTTTGTTCATGCTAACACTTATTAGACTTTGTGATCCTATTTTATTTGTTACTATGCTTGCTATACCTAATTCGCAATTGAATAAGCGTAGGAATCCCACGCTTCATTTAATTAACTGCGCAATAATTTCTAAGAATTTAATTTAATGCAGATTTGCATAATAATATTTGTTTTTTATTTATAATGTTAGACATAATCTGAATTTATTAATGATTACATAAATTCCATTAGGAATGTTGAAATTGATTTCTTAGTTAATTAAATTAAACATATATAAATTTGAAAAAATATGAAAGCTTAATGATCATTCAATTTTACTTATTGGTTATTAGCCGACTATGAAATTAGACAATAATTATGAGAAAAATTTATGGTCATTCGTTTTATTTTATGGATAACTCGACGCAGGATTTAATGTACTAAGTTTTGCTGAACCATCCGTTTTACTCTACGAAGCATTTGTGTGGTCGTACGGCGAAGCTTAAGTGTGCAAGTTAAGTAAAATTAAAATTACCAACCCGCATGCCCTTTAAACTCGCGGAATCGCGTTTCAAACAAAAACTATCAGGACAAACATAAATTAAAGGTGCCTGTAAATTAAGTTTCTGTGTGCATATATATATATATATATATATATATATATATATATATATATATATATATATATATATATATATATATATATATATATTCATTGTACCCTTCCTGTGTGCAAAAACAAAAAGAAATTTTATCAGATATAAGAAAATTTTCTTTCGCATGGTCTTCTCAAATATCTACTCATGAACATATCTTTATATATAAATTGGAAAGCAAAACAAGATAGAAATATGTGAACAAAGAGAGTGTGAAAAATAGAAACCAATCAAATTGCGTGCGTCACATCCAGTTCAAGCTCAATGCTTGTACGTGCTTCTTCTGCTTACATAAATCCGGCTGCAATTTGTTTATCCATAAGGCTTCGTATGTGGCTAGCTCCCTTTTGTTTTTGCATTTAGTAATTACTTTGAATGCTACGTCTGGAGAACATACGTGCGATGTTTCGATGATGTGTTGCGCAATAGCAGACGTGTATTCACCATTTGATTTAAAACAGGCGTTCAAGTTGCAATGTTCTCTCATTCGAGTAATTAACCGTCTGGTCGATCGGCCTACGTAAGTTGATCGACAACTTGCGCATGTATATTGGTAAATAATATTTGATATCGACATTAACGGCTGTTTCTCTTTGATTGCTGGTAAAGGCAAGTGTGTTACCCTAAATAACACTCGTAGTTTGGCTGCATTAAATGTGCGTGTCAATGCTGCTTCAACTTTCTTTTGTGCCATTCGGGAAACTGCATCCCCCTTAAATGGGATGTTTAGGTAGACGGTTTTCTTTTCTGGCCCATAATACGTCTGTTTCTGGTTAACTCCCCTTTTAATAATTGATTCAATTAATTGTCTGGAATAGCCATTAGACATTAAATCGTTAATTGCTTTATTATATTCATTTTCTTTAGAATCTTGACTAACCAACCTGTCAATTCTTGAAAAGCAACCACGAACTGTTGATAATTTATATTGAAATGGCACAAAACTGCTGTAATGCAAATACTGTGCAGACCATGTTGGTTTATGGTAAATTGTTCTGTTTAATTTACCATTAGTTTCTTTCTTTAATAGTACATCTAGGAAAGACAGACAGTCATCTTTCTCGTGCTCTGACGTGAAGCCGATATTCTTATGTGCTTTGTTGAAACTTTGAAGCAATGTTCGTGATTGCGACCTGTTCTTAAGTACAAGAAATATATCATCCACGTACCGTATATATTGAGCACATTTACTTATGTCACTCTTTAATGATGTATTTTCTAGGTGCCCTAGAAAAATCTCAGCCAACACTGGAGATAAGGGGCTTCCCATTGCGACACCATCAGTCTGTTTGTAGATGTTTCCATTAAAACGAAATCGTACGTCTTTCGTGCATAATAAGATAAGCTTGCGTAGAGTTTGACCTGGCACCGGCGATGGTAATATATCGTGTTCTACCGCTTTGACTATAATGTCAATGGTTTCATCAATTGGAACATTTGTAAACAAAGACGTAACATCAAAAGATACCATAATCTTGTTTTTAACATTTATATTCGAATTTGTTTACAAACTCAAACGAATACGCCAACCTTGTAAGATTTCTTCGGTTGACGTATTCTAAAATTGAGCAGTTGAAGGAAGATGAAGCAGTGCTACAGGCAAGAATTGAGTGTGTATCTTGTGTATTAGATGAACTAAGTCTTTTTGCAAGAATGAAATTTTTGATGTTTTTGCCGACAGTTATGAAGAAAGATAAAGCAAGAATTTTGAACAAATTGGAAAAAGATGTAAAACCTGGAGTTTTGTGTGATTTAATACCGACCGATCTTGATAAGCGTGTGCTTAACTTATCAAAAGTGCCAATCGATCAGCTAACAATGGAGGCACTATCGATGGGCCGAAATTATGGAATACATCCTTCTAATAAATGCAATGTTGATTTTGAGGCAGCATTTGAATTGTTATTTGAACAAACAGCTGACTTGGAGCCTACCAGTATTGATTATAAAAATTGGTTCAAGGCTACACTAGTTGATCAGGCTTCACACTTGAAATCGTCTAAATGTGCAGAGCAGCATGCGTTGACACAGCAGCATCTAAATGCACTTAGAAATATCAGCAGAAATGCAGACATCAAAATACTACGCGCTGATAAAGGAAAGAGCGCAGTTATAATGGACAAATCTGAATACGTACAAAAGATGGAAAACGTGTTAAATGACAATACAAAATTCACACGTCTAGACGATAAATCAGATGAAATAGACAAGGTGGAGCGCAAAGTAATTAATGAAATTAAGATTTTGACAGATGCCGGATTTATTGATGAGGCCACTGCACAGAAGCTCAAGCCAGTTGGATCATCTACACCAATAATGTACGGATTACCAAAAACACACAAAAGAGGTTGTCCTATGAGGCCAATTTTATCAATGGTAAATTCTCCGTTTCATGCACTAGCTAAATGGCTAGTTCGTTTACTTGAACCATTACGTAAACTACTAGGTAATTATTCGGTTGCCGATTCGTTTGAGTTTGTAAACAAAATTCAAGATATAAATGTTAAAAACAAGATTATGGTATCTTTTGATGTTACGTCTTTGTTTACAAATGTTCCAATTGATGAAACCATTGACATTATAGTCAAAGCGGTAGAACACGATATATTACCATCGCCGGTGCCAGGTCAAACTCTACGCAAGCTTATCTTATTATGCACGAAAGACGTACGATTTCGTTTTAATGGAAACATCTACAAACAGACTGATGGTGTCGCAATGGGAAGCCCCTTATCTCCAGTGTTGGCTGAGATTTTTCTAGGGCACCTAGAAAATACATCATTAAAGAGTGACATAAGTAAATGTGCTCAATATATACGGTACGTGGATGATATATTTCTTGTACTTAAAAACAGGTCGCAATCACGAACATTGCTTCAAAGTTTCAACAAAGCACATAAGAATATCGGTTTCACGTCAGAGCACGAGAAAGATGACTGTCTGCCTTTCCTTGATGTACTGTTAAAGAAAGAAACTAATGGTAAATTAAACAGAACAATTTACCATAAACCAACATGGTCTGCACAGTATTTGCATTACAGCAGTTTTGTGCCATTTCAATATAAATTATCAACAGTTCGTGGTTGCTTCTCAAGAATTGACAGGTTGGTTAGTCAAGATTCTAAAGAAAATGAATATAATAAGGCAATTAACGATTTAATGTCTAATGGCTATCCCAGACAATTAATTGAATCAATTATTAAAAGGGGAGTTAACCAGAAACAGACGTACTATGGGCCAGAAAAGAAAACCGTCTACCTAAACATCCCATTTAAGGGGGATGCAGTTTCCCGAATGGCACAAAAGAAAGTTGAAGCAGCATTGACACGCACATTTAATGCAGCCAAACTACGAGTGTTATTTAGGGTAACACATTTGCCTTTACCAGCAATCAAAGAGAAACAGCCGTTAATGTCGATATCAAATATTATTTACCAATATACATGCGCAAGTTGTCGATCAACTTACGTAGGCCGATCGACCAGACGGTTAATTACTCGAATGAGAGAACATTGCAACTTGAACGCCTGTTTTAAATCAAATGGTGAATACACGTCTGCTATTGCGCAACACATCATCGAAACAACGCACGTATGTTCTCCAGACGTAGCATTCAAAGTAATTACTAAATGCAGAAACAAAAGGGAGCTAGCCACATACGAAGCCTTATGGATAAACAAATTGCAGCCGGATTTATGTAAGCAGAAGAAGCACGTACAAGCATTGAGTTTGAACTGGATGTGACGCACGCAATTTGATTGGTTTCTATTTTTCACACTCTCTTTGTTCACGTATTTCTATCTTGTTTTGCTTTCCAATTTATATATAAAGATATGTTCATGAGTAGATATTTGAGAAGACCATGCGAAAGAAAATTTTCTTATATCTGATAAAATTTCTTTTTGTTTTTGCACATAAAAAGGGTACAATGAATTTTATTAAAGCTCGCATTTCAAAAGAATATATATATATTGTGCAACTGACACCAAAATGCGGCAAAATTTGTTTATTTTTTTCTAGGTAGATACGGGGTTTAACAATAAACTCCAAATATGCGATTTTCTACATTGCAGTATCTAGAACTAAACAAAACTATTTGTTCCCCAGAAGATTGAGACGAGGTGAGACTGCAAGATTGTCAATTTTCATTATAATTAACTTTGGATAGTTAGCAAATTTTAATATTCAAACGATTCATGAACTTAAATTGTTTATTTAGGAGAGGATTATGAAAGTTGCAAAAAAAAATCTGTGAATTTATTATCGTTTTTTTATGAAAAACGGTGAAAATGTCTGATTTCAATTTGTATTTAAAAAAATTGCATTGAAATACTACTTCTTAAAAATTTCAGCTCGACCGGCTACCATCTCTCGTTGTGCGACTAGGAAAAGTTTGTAAATATAGAATATCCTACCTTGGATTCCTAGGAACCTATCTTATTTATTTAATTAAGCAGTTATTTTCTTGTATAAGCAAACATCGAAAGCGTATTTGGCATAAGAGATTTCACTGAATCCTCAATTTAAAAAAAATAATTCCAGTTTTCCGTACATTTCAAAAGAATACTGGCATATAATGCATTTTATTTATATGAGGTTCCATTGATTTTTCGTTGTTTAGATTATTTTTAGACTAACCGAATTGTTTACATGGCTCTCAGCTATTGATATCTGAATTCATAAGAACAATTTTTATTCAAACTTCAAGATAAATTCAGCATCGAATATCCCCTTTTCTAAATAAAGATATTGATTTTGTGAAGTTTTTTATGTCCAGCACACAACGACTTTCGGTATATTTCTATTTTTAGAAGGTGACACTTCTGTAAAATTTGTAATATGCCTTAAAATTGCAGTGCAGTAGAGTTAGAGATGTCTAGCTTGCAGATAATTTGTATGTAATGGTCCTCGGTAATATTTATTTATTTCATTTACTCGACATCTTCATTTATGATTATGAAGTTATCATAAATAAAGCAAACGGTAGTTGTCAGGTATTTGAGCGTGAGACAAACAAAAATTTCACTGAATAAAATTAACATGGACATACTATCGTCATTCACACTTGGAGACATTCAATCGTCATGAAAAGAGCAGAATGTTAAATCGACTAACGCGGATCATACTGTAATACACATATTAGGTAACTACTATAAGATATGATGCACAAAATACTGTTAAAATCACATATATTTCACGTGATTAGCAATTTTTGGAACACATTTATTTCTTATTATAATCAAGGTTGTTGTCCTGATAAAAACATTTGGTCCATTAATTACTTACATATGCTTAAATAAAAAAAGAATTGTAAAATATTGAAAAGGCCATTCATCCAGTAGACCTGTTACGTCCTTATTGGGAACTCATCATGTACTGGTCATAAGTTGCTGCGAACAGTACTCGAATCTTGGCACGTCTGCTTCGCAAATTATTGCTGTAGCCACTGAGCGACCCTGTCGCAGTGGTTAAAGCACCATCTTCAGAAACAGACGTGCCAAGGTTCGAGCCATTTCCGCGGCAAATACTGGCCAGTACACAATGAGTTTCCAAAAAGGACGAAACCGGTCTATTGGATGAATTGCGTTTTCTACACTATAACATTCTTAGTGTATACTAACATATAAAAGTAATAAATGGTGTGGTTGTTTATTTAGAGACCGCAACTTTGGTTTAAATAATTGTTATCACCGCACGCGCAACCAATATTCGTTTAAAGATATATTTGATGCAGTAATAAATACTGTTCGCAGGCTGTATTTTACGTACATTAGTTGTACAAGTACGCGGTCGCCGATTAAGCAGGTGAATATATCATTTTTTAAATTAGCGAATTTGACAAAGTCATCAAACGCAATGTAGATTATCGATCACACGACTTAAAAAAACCACTACAATACAACCATTCTGACGCCCAAAATCAGAGAAGAACAAATACGTTATGTTAACGTGTTATGCCGATTCGTAAAATACCTAAAAAGCTAGTAATAAAAGCATTCTTTATAGCACCATTAATTTTTAAGATAAATATGTGATATGGTCGTGATTCCCTTAGTATGACTTTAATTCTTTTTATGCCAAGTCTGATGCAGATTTGAAATTACATCACAATCCTTTCTGAAAAAACTAGGAAAATAATTATTTTTTCAAAATTTTAAATTTTCATTGGTGATATTTTAAATGTAAATCCAACTTATAGGTTATGAAATAAAAGTTTATCTGCTATCTATCCTGAATATCGAACATATTTTATACTTTATCCGATAGAAAAGAAAACAAAGAAATTTATCAAAGTCGCGTTGTTTGCCCGAAAGAAATGCCTTCCATGTATTTTGTGTTTCTAGCCACATAAAACAAAACAAAAATATATTCTGGCAAATATTTAGGGTCGTATTGACCTTCATTGGTCATTCTGACATAAAAGGCAACTTTCGTGCAACGGAAGTCAAACAAACAGTTAAATTACGCAAGGTAAAATTTATGCCCATTGCCAAACAACATTTTGTTTTTTATTAATGTAAGCCTTGCAAAAATCGTTGTCTTAATTTTTAATTAAATTATGGAATGATTAAGAGAACAATGCATATATTTGCTGAAAATAAGTTAGATAGCTCAAATTTATAAGCAAAAATTCAGGCAAAAGTCGATAAAAATCAAGGGTAATAAAATTCTACTACAAAAAGTTACTTACAGGAAAATGCAATTCAAAGGTGCAACATCTTTTGTTTTGGCAATGTGTGTGACAATCGCTGTTTTTCTGAATTCAGCTCAATCCAAGTCAACTGAAATCAAATATTCTGGAAACGATAGTACACAGTACAACATGACTTATTCATATACTTGGGAATAATTACAAATAACGTTAATTATAAATAATAAGCATAACCCATTTGTGAAATATGTGGCACGTTCGATCTTTGCAAATAAATAAGTAAAATTTAATTTCGGAGATATATTGCGTTTTTTAGACAAGCAAGGCTTTTGCCTAACCAAAGAAGATATAAAAAGTTTAATGAGTACCCATTACATCGCTCTAGTGTATAATTAATTTATCTTTGTTTTTTTTTCTATTGGCAACGTGCATATAACCATTGCATTTTAGATTGAAATTGATACTATATATCCATAAATAGCACAAATAGAAATCATATAAGTAATAGATCAAACAATTTGCAAATACTTAATATTCAAACTCATCTAAAATTTTACTTCATTTTAATTGGCATTTCACTATGTAAAAACAAATATTTGCCCTGTCCTTCCTTAGAACACATATTAACGAGTTTTTTTCTTGCGCTGTTTTTAACATTGCGCGAAAAATTTCTGTCTAAGTGAAATCTAATATGTGTCCGGACAAGATCTCCCCTTCGACTATAAACCACAGTTGTGTCACACTGATATATTAAGATGGAAAAAATGCGCATACTGTATGCATACATTAACATATTTTCTTCTTATATTTCGCAATTTTCGTAGTGTGGAAACGTCTTGTTGCGTGAAATGCGTTACGTTTTATATAAATGAATGTATTTGCCAATGTATACTCAAATTTAATTAATCGCGAAAGATAAAGTGCACTTGGAACATCTGTTGAAACCGTATTCTAGTTTGAATATAGCTTTTAATTTACGAATATTTAAAAACATAACGAAAACTTGTTACCATATAAATCTGTAATTATATCGTTTGCACAAAAAATGCTCAAATATTATTTTTAGCTCTTGCACGTCGGCTTTAGATGAACGAATACCAAAAATAAAAGAAACTGTTTCTCCTCTAATCTAATTTTCCAATAATTTCCATAAGTAATTTTATTAATTAAATTGTCCTTTGGTTTAAGAATGTATGTTTCGGGGTGACCATGAAGACCCTATCACGTATAATTGCGTAGCTAAATTTGTCTATTTTACTAAAGAAATAATTCATAGGTTTTAATGTATATATGCATTTTTGGCATAAATTGAGTAATTAATTTTTACGTAATTAAAAGGAAAAATTATTTACCGCAAGAAGAGAGTAAATACACGTCGTTCATCGTCAAGAAAATATTATAAACAATATAATATTTTAGATAAGCTTTATTTTCGTTCAGTAAATTTAGAATTATTTTATGCAGTGTCTTATTCGAAAATTATGAAAAAGATTCGTAGCTAATAAGAATATAACACTTCATTTGCAATTGAAAAAAAATTATTTCTGTACTAATTTTAAAACATAGGTATTTTCTCTTTTACAAAATTTTATCGTCAGAGATTCAATAGAATTAAATCAAAATTAGTATTATTTGTTCGGGATATTTTAAAGTTGCATGTATTTATAATATAAGAAATTCGGTAATGAAAATTGAAAGCTTAATTTTTCATTGTTTAAGTGATTAATTGTTTGATTTTAACAGATTTTTGATAAATTTATTCTTCAAAAATTTGGTGAAATTTTTAATTTGATAAAATGTCTTAATTCTCAAGTGTCATTATTTTAGGTATATCTGCTGTGATATAAGATAGTCATGCTGATCTTGAAGTAGCATTTAATAATTTATCATTTATGTTAGATAGTACAGGACCCAAGGCACCAGAAACAATTCAAAATCAGTATATAAAGAAATTTAGCCGGCCATCGCACACTATTCCCCACAGTACCCCAACTGCCGTACGTTTCCGTTCTCCTGCTAAACTGCGTTTAGCATTCGAGTCCATCATCACAGTGTGTGCAACAAAACGTATACAGATCAGTCTCCAGTATAAATGTTATCAAACCTGCTATTAGCCCTTATAAATTGTTTATGCATCACTGAATATTGCGAAACAAAGCTAGAAATTTCTTGAAAATATATCAAGATATTATACAGTGTGAATTTCTAAGGTGGCTCACTAGAAATTTGTGCAATAACGAAGTTCAGACCCACAAACTGAAATTTTCACAGGAAAAAAAGACTGGTGCAAATTACAGCTTTCGCAAAGCAAACCGCGTCGTTAATTGTAGTGATTGATCCACTCTCACTTTAGTATTTTAGAATGATAAATGTTGTGGAATAATGCTATGAACGCCACATTTCCTATTAACATGTAGCTCTCTTTTACACTTATATTACGTCAACTGTTAGTCAATAAATATATATGGCTTGACAAAACTCGGAGAGTTTAGTTTGTCTTTTCTCGTTGACATTTTTCTACACGAACATGCAATGTTGCACATTAGACATAGAATTTGGCGTATTGTGGACTGATAAAAGACACTATCAAGAGTTCATTGCTAGATCAAGATTCTAATTTGAGGTTTTCGAGTCCGCTCATTCACAAAGAAGTTACTTATGAATATTAAAATATCTTATCATATCAATATATTCAGATTAACTACGCGACAACATACTACATTCAAAGACATGGCGTTCGTTACCAGATCTTGAATAAAACTCAATAAAAAATTACAGGGCTTCGAGGCCACTTTTTGTTGCACGTTGGAGGTCTCTAATATTTGCCCCAGTTAAATTTTGTGATTATCATCCATCTACAATCTAACCAAGCAAAACTTTGAAGATTTGCAATTAAACGGTAATTATTGAATGGCCAACAGATTAACAATTCCGTATGGTTTACGATAAATATTGCCAAAACTAGCATTCAAGAAATATATTACCATAAATGATTCAGTATGTTGGACCATAAAACAGCATAGTATACAATTGTACCCAGTAGTCATCACGAAAACAGCTGCTATTGTTCCGTTTGAGTTATCCTAATTTTGGTTTTGCGCTTTCGTATATGTGTAAAGGCTCCTAACCTATTCGTGTCTGAGAACCCCATAGATGCCAGATCGCTTGTAGTTCTAAAATTTACAGTAGAAACAGATAAGCTTATATTTTCTTTCGCATCTGCCAAATTCAAACCTGCAATATCTTTCACTAACTTGCTAGTGCCCTCAAATTTAAGATCTGCATCCATATCTATGAAATTTAATTATGTAAATCGACACATCATGTTAGGCAAATCGGGATGTGAAACCTGTCTCGTACAAAACACCCAAACAAATAATCTGGAATGAAATAGACGTGAACAACAGAATTATTAAATTACCTGTTCCAGAACGTCCCTCCTATGCGTGCATCAATAAAAATATAAGACAGTATAAGCAGGTATATATTGTAAAAGTTGATCAGTTTTTAATGAAGAAAAATGTGATAATTGCAGCAGACCGAAGGAAGATACATTCAGTCGAGGACCGTTATGCTCGAAAACTGAAAATGGCGCACAATTCAAAGTCAAGTATTTAAACAAAGACAGTTCTGGAAAATAAATGAAAAAAATTCTTTTTAAATTAAATTCGTTACAATCGACCAAGGTGTTTTAAATTCATCATTTAATGTTACTTTAATTTTGGCGGAGGATTTATCTTGCTCCACATATGCAATTCATTCCGAGATTCATGAATATATTATCATAATCTGATCAAAGTCTGTGATATTTTAACATACATTAAAAAAACTTATCTCGTATTTTTGTGTGGTCTCGTGATAAACATAGAAGAAAAAGAAAAAGCACAAAATAAATCAAATCAATAAGGTACTCGATGAAACATGGCGTTATAAATAGATTAGAGGTAGAAGTCAATTTTCTTAGAAATTTACCGTACTGATAACCACAGAAATCTTTGTTGTCTTCTTAGCATGTTTAAATACACTAAGACGGATATTCGAATGCTGGTGCAATCACATGCAAGGCCTGCAAGAAATATGCATGGGCTGAATTCTTTTATGTCTAACTCGTGTCTTTGCTAGGGTGTAACTGAATACATTTTCTGATTGTTCAACATACAGATCCATATGTTGTTTTGCCGAATGCAGTTCTAAAACATCTTAATTACGCACCTGATTTAGCCCTTTCGTTAAATTAGAACAAGAAGATATTGGTGAATTGCATCAAATCGCATTTTATTCCAAAAGTTGGAACCGCATAAAATAATACATCGCAATATAAGTAGACATATTGCTATGCACAGATTCTGACTATAGTTTGAGCGATATCATTTGCGTCATTCCTTTGAAGTGAAGATTGCCGTTGCACCGCTTAGAAAGACTTTGCAGAAAAGTTTTCAAATCTATTTTTAAAGATTTATTCGACAAATGATCTCAATTAATGCGTCAATGTTAGCATTTGTCATGCAAAAGACTAATTATGGTGTGGACCGATTTTTTATTCTACATTGAAATAATTTCAATCATCCATCAAATTGTGATATTGTCGAAATGGCACAACATACATACGGAGCAACAAGTAGCCACAGAACTTGTATAAAGGCGATATGTTTGCCAAGACCGATTTTCCAGTTTCAAGTTTGGCGATGCTCGGATGAATATATGTATTATTGAAGGGGCGTTGGCTCCTAGGAACCAATCAGCGTTGTGTGAGTTGAATATCATAATCTAAGTGATTCGTTTGTAGATGGTGCAAGTTTTCTGCCTAACAAATGCTTCCTCTGGCGAATGATTCGACGATGTATTGCAAATGGTTTAAAGAATGCCGGTTATTTGAAATCTCAAAGGTCATTCGTATCATTTATTCAGTATATTGCTCAATCGAGGTGCCTAAAACCTCGTTCCCGTTGTATCAATATTTTAATTATCGATGTTCCTGAATTGTTTTTAAAAGTATTCATTGTTTACTTGTTAACAAATTATGGCAGATTGCCGTGTCGTTTTGGATAAAACTGAATTGATATATTTGTGGCATTTGAGTAACTTATGTAATTTTCAGTACAATTTTGCCAAACAGATGAAATTGAAAATTAAGCCTAAATATGTACAACATTGATTTTTATATAGGAAATATTTTGTGTTACTAAAAGTGACAGGCTAATATATTTATATATATCTGTGTGTGGTTACAGGTTTAAGCATTTTTAACAATATAAGAACAAAAAACTTATTCCACGGAAATTTTTTTTTTATAAATCGTATTCCTACCAGTAACTACAGGCATTATTCTTAATTCGTTAATATATTCGTGCAATTTAGACCACTTCTGTTGCGTAACGTCATGTAGGGTGTCATCGCTTTTTATGTAATTGCGTCCGTAATTGACGGATGTGTCGTATTTTGCGGAACGTTGGGCTAATTTTCAAGACCTATCAGTTATGACTTTGGTCCAGTCCAATTTAATTACAATAGAATAGAATAGAATATCTTTATTTGGATTCAAACCACACATGTTCCATCAAATAATTACTTCATGAATTAATTTCTGCAGGCTTATGCAGCGGTTTAAATTGTTAAATGCAATAGCTTCAAAAGCCAGACGCATTATTTCCCTTTTTCCTTGTACAGAACTGAAAATCTGTTACTACTTATAACATGACCTGTGAGTAATACATGTTTGCAAATTGCTGCAGACCTTTTGAATAGTAATTGAGAGCGATGCAGATTTGTTCTAGTTTCATGCCTCTTATTTGATATGCCGATGTAAAGAACATTGCAGGTATATTGAAATTTGTATACTGACAAAGGTGTTGACGGCATACCATTGTATTTATACAAATTTCAATGTACCAAGTAACGCTCAGTACATTAACAGATCAGAAAGAGGCTTGCAACTAGAATTAATCATCATACAGGGATAGGATTTCACAAAATTATAATTAAAATATAAACTTTTGCTAAAGAGTGAAATAACTGTTTATCCTAAAAATAAATTTTTATTCTGCTAGTAAAAATAAATTAAAATTTCTTAAACTAAGACGATAAGGACACTTTCAAATGTTATTTAAATTGGACTGTAATTCAGAAATGACATATATCGTAGATTGTAAACGAAATGGTTCTGTTTTTTAAATACAAATATTTGAAAATGATTTATCCTTATATGCCTTATAAAAGGTTTCCATTCATTTATCTCGTCATTTCTATTTTTAATGAAACAATATGGCAATTTAAGTAAGTTGTGATCTAATTATCAATAGCTGACATCGGGGAACAATTTAAGAAATTTATTTTAAATATGTTTTATCCACAAAATTTTTTATCTATTTTAAAATATCCGTTTTTGTTCTGATCAATCTTGACTTGAGTTTGCATTATTTTTTGCGCATTTAAGCTTATTATTTGCGACAGATTTAAAAGTCAGAATAATTTTTAGGCTTCAACTAACAAAGATTCGAAAAATTATTATTACTGCATACGTCAGAAGTGAGTGCTAACATTTCTCAAATTGCTAAATTGGAAAGGTTATTATTAATATTATTAAGGCTTGCATTCAAAAAATTATTTCACAAACTCAGATGAAATTGTGATGACAAAGGGTAGAAAGCAAAGAACGTTGTTGTGAGAAGAAAACTTTTACAGTGTATTACATACTTGTGGTTTCCATGCGATATGGTACGCAGTTTACACAAGTCCTATATACGGGTCAACCGAAGATATATAATGTTTGGTATATTAAAGTGATATGACGCGGTTTTACAGACAAGAATTGGGTGTGTAACTTGTGTATTCAATGGACTAAGTCATTTTGAAACCCGTTATGATGAAAGACAAAACAAGAATAATAAAAAAATGAGAAAACTGTGCAAAACCTGCAGCTTTTTGTTATTAAATACCAAGCGATCTTCATAAACGTGTGCTTAACAATACAATTTCCATGCTTCTAGACGACAAATCAGATGCAATAGACGAAGTGCAGTGAAAAAATACAAATGAAGTTAAGATCTTAAAATATGCCAGGTTTATTGATGAGGCTAATGCACAGAATATCTAGCCAGTTGGAACATCTATACCAACAATGAACGGCTTACCAAAAAAACAAAATATATACCTATGAGGTCAATTTTATCAATGGATTTAATTCGTTTCATGCAGTGGCCAAATGGCTTCTTTGTATGCTTCAACCATTACGCAAACTACTAGGTAATTATACGACTGCTAATTCGTTTGATTTTTTAAATAGAATTTGAGGTATAATTGTTAAAATCAAGATCATGGCACTTTTTGATATTACGCCTTTAGTTACATATGTTCCAATTTATGAAGCAATTGACATAATAGTAAAAGCGGCAGCACAGGAAATATGACTATCACCGATGTCTGCAACACTTTATGCGAGCTTATTTTATTATGCATGTAAGTTGTTCAATTTCGTTTTAATAGAATCACCTATAAACATTTTGATGGTATGACAATGGGCAGCACCTTATGTCTAGTGTTAGGTGATATTTTGCTATGGTATCTAGAGAACTCATTATTAAGAAATTAAATAAGCAAATGTGCTTAATGTATATGCGACTTAGATGATATTTTCCTTATTCTGAAAAACAGGTCAAAATGACCATTAAAAAATCGTTTTCACGTCAGAGAAAGTGAAATATATTTGTGTGTCTGTCGTAGATGAACATTTAAAGAGAGAAAGTAATGATAAAATAAATTGTAACACACGTCTTCCTGTTAAATCCCAACGATGTTCGATACAGTGCTCTTTAAGGTCAAATAATCTAAATCTGTTCTTATACCATATTCCTCTTAACGGTGATTTTAGAAACAATCTCTGTTAGTTTCAAGCAGTTTTAATCGATATTTCTTGAACTGCAAATTTATTTGTAATTAATAGGGTTTTATGAAATAGAGAGAACCGCTCGCGATACGGATGAAACACGCGGTGGAATTTTGTGTCACAGTGAACTTATTTCGCTTAGTTGAAGAATTTACGCATTGGATTTACTGTTCACATTATAGTAGGATTATCCGAACTTCAGAAAACAATGGATTAATATAATGACCTGAGTTAAAACCATAGCAAGCAGTGAACTAAACATTTGTGAGTTTTTGTCATTGAAATCTTTAAACGGTTTACATATTCCTTTTTAGTGATAACTTTTAACCTTGATTCCATTCATGTCATCATGTATTTTCAATCGAGTTTGTGTCATTGAAGCCTTTATGTGGCTTACCCCTTCATTTTTAGTGATAACTTTTAACGATGACTTTTTTCATATCATCATGTGTTTTAAATCGATGGTTTAAATAAGTTCAATTCAGACATTTGTATGCGAATAACTGATTGTGCATAAAACATTTCTCATTGTAAACATAAATCATTTTAATTTTTGTCGTCTAGAAGACGGACAATTTAGTTTAACTGTGAATGGTGTTTAAGACCTACTCTTGCATTAAAATCTGTTTTTAGTATCGACCTAAACATGGTCAGTGTGGACTAACTGTGAATTATATCTCTATTTGCAACATTATATCTAATATATGTATGACACGATGTTTCGGTTTTCTCACATCAACCATACGAAAAGGATCAGAGACAATGTGGGTGCATGGATAGTAATAAAAGCCACCCTGGATATGTAGACTGGTATAGAATCACAAACTAGGTAGCAACCCCGCAAAATTACCTCTACATAATTGGTGCCCCGGTTCGTCGAACTCACAGCCAGCAAAGAATTAATAAACATCTAGATTTTGAGAAATTCAAGCACTTTGGATGAAAACCACAAAGATAAGTAAACTCTAAGACACATATCACAGAAAAACACCCTCTCGGGATTAAAATGCTCGAAGACAGCTGCACGATGACGGGCGAGGACGATGTTACACTGCCATATATTCTCGACAACACTCATACGCATAAGATGAGGGCCAGTTCAGAAAATACAGGAAGCCCGATGGTGAGCCCAGCAACAAACCGCATCACCACATGGACACAGTATAAGATATGTCAGTTCGATCGGGACTACCTTGACGAGTGGGTCGACAATGTTACTTTATTGGCCAAGGTGTCC
The DNA here is from genome assembly GCA_029291075.1 of Eudiplozoon nipponicum. Taxonomy (NCBI): domain Eukaryota; kingdom Metazoa; phylum Platyhelminthes; class Monogenea; order Mazocraeidea; family Diplozoidae; genus Eudiplozoon; species Eudiplozoon nipponicum. Next base: position 52,873 of record JAQBSW010001708.1, on the reverse strand, counting down.
AATATAAAAGACGAGGGCTCAATAATTGGGAGACGATCCCAATGTCTTTCAGACGCGGACTCAAAGATATACTGCATCAATACACTGAGGGAACATGTGCGCAGCCATGGCAGAACCTGCAACGCGCCGTCAAGCAGTGTTTGACACCAGATCTAGAAGACAGGCTTACAGAATTAATGAGCCAGATGTCCCTAGGTAGCCGCACGCCTTCTGAGCTATTTACGGAAATGGAGCACAAAGCCTTAGAATTCAACCTGCCCAAGGAAATCGTAATGCGACTGTTCATACAGAATCTCCCGCCGGCACTACAAGAGATGGCCACGTTCTTGCGCGAATCCCTCAAAGTACAAGATGACGTTCTGCCGGCACGTCTAGACAAGTGGTGGAAGAAACACCACCACAGCCTACCGGCTCAAGAGAAAGTCCACATCACCCCAAGAATTTTCGAATCACAACCCACCACATCATCAGCCGGAACTAATGTCACGAATGAACGCCTCATCAGCCTGCTCGAGAACCTCACCGTAAGGCCAAATTTGGCCTCAATCAATGCCATCCAAAACAGACGCGACCAGAGCAGGCGTGACCACCGTCGTCCACCGACCCGGAATAGCACCAGGAGGTCGACGTCGAGAGACCGAACCACAGTGCCACAGTTACCAGCGGAGTGGTGTCCGAATCATCGCAGCTATGGCCACTCCACACGTTACTGTCTCGGAAACGGCTGCACCTTCCCGCGCACAGACGCGACGTTTAGATGGGCGCGGTCAACCTCAGCAATTCAGCAGGATACGCCCATAGAAGGCTCGGAAAACTGGTGGGGTCAGCCTCCGCGGCGGCAGTAGAGGCTGAGCACCCCAAGATTGTTCGCCGCTCCACGTCTGATGGCTCGAAGCACGTTACTTTCGCGGTAGAGCGCAATCAAACTATTGTATTTACAGCGACGGCTCCAGTCAAGTCATGTTTCAAACGCCCAAATGCCAGCAACCAATCTTGTCGTCAGTTGCTACTATCAACATACTTTCTCATCCGTGACGCAACCCCTGGCGAATTATTTCTCATAGACACTGGATCAGATGTGAGCTTACTACGCCACAATTATTTTGAACCCACCCACCCAATCGACACCAGCAGTCTGACATGCGCCAATGATTCCAACATAGTGACGTTTAGGGTACGAGTACACACTATCTCGTTCTCCAACTCAAAAAGATGTTTCAATTATCCGTTCATCATCGCCAAAACGACATGAAACATCATTGGACGTAATTTTATCGAACACTTCGGCCTGACCATACGTCCAAGAACAAGAGAGATACGCACTGCAGACAATCAATTGCTTAGATCAGCGCTAAAACATACGACTCGCGCCGAAGCTGTCTCATCTATACAGCTTATTTCTTCAGTTCCTCATGTAACGCAACTGGACGATTTTCTGAAACGTTATGAAGAAATTTTAAAACTTATTTCCTTCATGCCCGATCTCAAGAGGAAGCGCGCCATCACAGCCCATGGTATCATCCTGTCGAAACCACTTCCTCATCCTCCACGAGCATGTCCATTGGCACCACACAAAGATAATACTGCCGAGCAAGAATTCGCTACGCTTCGTCAACAAGGCATCTGTACACGATCCAGCTCACCTTTTGCGTCGCCTGTGGAAGTGGTACCAAAGAGTGAACCAGAGACATTCAGGGTGTGCGGGGATTATCGTCTTCTCAATTCTTGCACACAGCCTGATTCGTACATCCTGCCAAATCCAGCCGACCTACTCATATCTGCTATCGGTCATGCTGTGTATTCAAAACTGGACTTGGTAAAAGCATACTATCAAGTAACAATGGACAAAGACTCAGAATCATATACTGCACTCAGATTCACCGGAGGTGGCACGCACAAATATCACTATATGCCGTTTGGTCTCAAGAATGCCTGGAAAACATTCGAACGCGTTATGGACGAAATACTAGATGCTCTACCATTTGTAATCCCATGTCTAGACGACATCCTCGTAATCTCCAACTCAATGACCGATCATATACAACATATTGAGATCCTGCTCACATGTCTAGCAGACTATGGCCTTCGACTTCATGGAAATAAATGCGTCTTTGCACAGAAATCAATTGAATTCCTTGTTCATCAAATTTCCGAAGAAGGCATGGCACCTGTTCCCACTAAGGTTCGTGCTATTCAAGATCTACAGCCTCCAACCACCGTTCGGGCATTACGACGATTCTTGGGCAAGATGAACTACTATTCTCGATTTGTACCCTGCCTTGCCAAGATACTGGCACCCTTCACAAATATCTCGTGCCAGAAAGCCGTTTTGTCAAGAAATCACAACCGATTCAGCTCAACGTGGACGACATGCAGGCTTACGAGGATGCCAAAAGTGCCCTATGCAAAGCGACCATGTTACATTCCCCGGATTGGTCTCAACCTTTTGAATTGATAACGGACGCATCCGACGTTGCCATAGGCGCAGTACTTCAACAATCCATCAATGTAATACACCAGCCTATCGCTTTCTATTCGCGAAAACTACAACCTCGCGAGACGCGATATGATACGTTAGGAAAAGTATTACTTGCCATCTACCGTTCGATCCTACACTTCCACACCTATCTGGATGGCCGAAAGTTCAAGATCTGCACTGACCATCTTCCGCTACTTCCGATGCTGAGAGGAAAGAAAGAGTATTTGTATTCACGACGTGTCAACTCACAACTTACACGAATACACGAGTATGGATATAAAGTCACTCATGTCAAAGGATCAGAAAATGTGGTCGCAGACTCCCTAAGCCGTCCTGCAGATCTTTGTGCCTCAATATTGTGTCCTTCACCTATAAGCACTCAGGAATTGCAAGCAGCTCAGCAAGATGATCCATAACTTTGGACATTTAATGTCAATCGTCTGAAAACACTTGATTACAACGGAACCCTACTGCAGTGTAAAATAACTGACGTGGGTCCTCGGCCATTTATACCTGAAAAACTCCGTCACAAGATTTTCGAAATCTACCATTCATTGAGCCCACCATTTGGCGAAGCATCAGTAGAAATTCTATCCAGAACGTATTTTTGGCCTGGCATGCGACGAGATATCAAGATGTGGTCAAAACAATGTCTGGAATGTCAGAAATGCAAAGTGACGAGACACACCAAAACGTCGCCACAAGTCATTCAAATGCCCAAAGTCCGATTGACGCACATACACGTTGATCTAGTAACCTTACCTGCCGTGAACAACATGCGATATCTACTGTCAATACGGGACCGCACCACTTGATGGTATGAGGCCATACCACTTCCAGACATGAAGCAAGAAACTGTCAGTTATGCTCTAGAGCTCAATTGGTTCGCTCAGTTCGGTGCTCCAGCTGAAGTGACAACCGATCGTGGAGCACAGTTCCTCGGAGAGGAGTTCGCAGCCCTACTGCAATACTACGTGTCCAACACTCCGTGACCGCGGCTCACAACCCGAGAGCAAATGGTTTCATCGAAAGGCTACACCGAGAACTGAAAGCAGCGCTCAAGGCTAGTCCAGAAGAAAATTGGCTTGTGGCTTTACCGAAAGTACTCCCATCAATGCGTACAAGGCCGCGTAAGCCGATCAAATTTAGCTCCGCTGAAATGGTATTTGGCGAATGTCTACGGCTGCCTGGCGAACTGGTTCGATCACGCTCTGAAACTGCATAAACGATGAACGATTCGACATTTCCGTTCCACTTCGCAGTTTTCAACAATATAACGCTCACGTCAGCAACATGGTCCAATCTATAAACGCAAAGATTTTGATAGCTGCAAATGGTTCTTCATCAACAACGATATGGATAAAAGTATTTAAGCCAAACCAAAGCGCGATCCTTATCGTGTGTTAGATCGATGTCAGAATTACATCATTTTGGAGATTAATGGCAAAGCTGAAGCGTTCTCCAAGTACAGAATATCCCCGGCCGACGTTGATCCAAATGACCCGCTGTTTCGCGATGTAGACCTATCAGGCGGTGAAAAAACGATAACACAACCCCTAGAGAGTCTTTCTGACAACGGATTGACGCCCGACATCCCATCACCAACCGAAATAACTGAAGCCGTCACGCCGCCGCGAGATATAGAAGAACCAGAATCAGTGTTGACTGAGCTAAAATCAGTCGTTACACGGTACGACAGAGCAATAACACTTCCTGTAAGGTTAGCCCCTTCATGGTGTAATTATTTTCATTGTCGGGTGGGGAGTGTATGGTACACGTTGCTCCGTGTTACAACCCAACGATGTTCGATACAGTGCTCTTTAAGGTCAGATAATCTAAATCTGTTCTTATTCCATATTCCTCTTAACGGTGAATTTAGAAACAAGCTCTGTTAGTTTCAAGCAGTTTTAATCGATATTTCTTGAACTGCAAGTTTATTTGTAATTAAAAGGGTTTTATGAAATAGACAGAACCGCGCGCGATACGGAAGAAACACGTGTTGGGATTATTGTATCACAGTGAACTTATTTCGCTTAGTTGTAGAAGTTACGCATTGGAATTACTGTTCACATTATAGTAAGACTATCCGAACTTCAGAGAACAATGGATTAATATAATGACCTGAGTTAAAACCATAGCAAGCAGTGAACTAAACATTTGTGAGTTTTTGTCATTGAAGTCTTTAAACGGTTTACATATTCCTTTTTAGTGATAACTTTTAACCTTGATTCCATTCATGTCATCATGTATTTTCAATCGAGTTTTTGTCATTGAAGTCTTTATGGGGCTTACCCCTTCATTTTTAGTGATAACTTTTAACGATGACTTTTTCCATATCATCATATATTTTAAATCGATGGTATAAATACAGTTCAATTCAGACATTTATATGCGAATAACTGATTGTGCATAAAACATTTCTCTTTGTAAACATAAATCATTTTAACTTTTGTCGTCTAGAAGACGGACAATTTAGTTTAACTGTGAATGGTGTTTAAGACCTATTCTTGCATTAAAATCTGTTTTTATTGTCGACCTACACATGGTCAGTGTGGACTAACTGTGAATTATATTTCTATTTGCAACATTATATCTAATATATGTATGAAACCAAGTTTCGGTTTTCTCACATCAACCATACGAAAAGGATCAGTGACAATGTGGGTGCATGGATAGTAATAATAGCCACCCTGGATATGTAGAACGGGTATAGAATCACGAACTAGATAGCAACCCCGCAAAATACACCTACAAAATAGAACAATTTATCATAAGCCAACCTTGTCTTCACAGTATTTACATTAATGCAGTTTGGAGCCGTTTCAATAAAATTTATCAACAGTGTATGGCTGCTTTTCAAGAATTAACAGTTTGCTTAGCCAAGATCCAAAAAAACAAATATAATTAAGCAATTAATGGCTATACCTGACAACTAAATGCATCCATTATTGAAAGGGGAATTAAATAAAAACAATCTACCTGAGCATCCCATTTAAGGTGGATGCAGTTTCTCGAATAGCACAATAGAAAGTTGCAGCAGCATTATCAAACACATCTAATGAAGCTAAACGACAAGTGTAATTTCGACTAACACACTTGCGGTTACCGGCAATTAAAGAGACAGTCGTTAATGTCGACATCAAATATTATGAACCAATATACATGCACCTGTTTTCGATCAAATCATGTAGGTTAATTGAACAGACAATTGATTACTCGAATGAGATAACAGTGTAAATTAAATGGCTGTTTTAAATCAATTGGTAAATATACGTCTACCATTGCGAAACGTATCTTTGAAACATCACAATTCTATTCTCCATACGTAGCATTTAAAATAATTAAGAAATGCAATAATAAATAGAATCTACCTTGTTTTGTCTTTCCATTTTAATACACAGTAGTGTCCATTTGCAGATGCTTGTGAAGAAGATGTGCTATAAGGCTTTCTTATAACTGATAAAATTTCTTTTTAATTTTGCATATATATATATATTTCGGCCTAAGTCGGAAGTTATGAGTACACCTAGTATAAATTAATTTAATTTCAAAAGTCTGTCAATTTCTGAGTGTACGTTAATTGCAGTAAATAATTAAGCAACGTGTCCATGGCATCTTAGAAACTTTTTTCGTTTATTCATTTAATTTGAGAAACATATAGTGTACTAAATCATTATTTGTAAAAATAAATATATGTTTGAATCACAATTTCATTATTGTAACCGAAGATTTAATGCTTTACCAAAAGTATTAATGCTGCGTAAAGTAATTCAAAATAGGCAATACAATTTCAGGTAGAATCCAAACGTAATTCAGTATATTCAACACACAACACCACAAACTGACTTTCGAAATAATATTGGACTTAACCTTACACAAATTGAAAAGTCATACCATTTCTTTTGTGATAAGTTTTTCGTTGTAAATTATTTAAACAACACACAAAATGCTAAATAGAATTTTTACTTTGCCCGTCATTGCAAATGTAACGATAATTGTATTCTAACAATTCTTATTTTTACAACTCATCTTACAGTAATTTTTTATAAATAGAACAAAGTATTATTATGACACGAAATTTTAAATTATGTTAAGGAAGAAATGGTATGAATAAATGTTTTTTATAAAACCGATTATCTTATTCAGTTTTCTTGCAGATGCAAACACATGTTTCCAAATTCAGTGTCTCTTCTTGAATTCGTGATAATGGTAAAGGAGTAGATTGAATTATACGTCATTGTGACAAAAATTTAAACGAAAATTTGGTGTGCAATTGATCATTTAAAATAAGGCAAAATCTGTACTGAAGTGTTTTTTGCCGAAAGAAATTTGGCTGCACGACTAAATTTTAGTAGAAATAATGCATTACAAATGGTTTTTTGCAGCAAAACTAAATACAAGAATGGACAAAATACACTGAAGTCAAATCGAATCAAAAGAAAATGCATAATTTGATATATTTTTAGAGGAGACTTAAAATCCGACACTTTTATAGAATAATTAAAGAAATAGTGAATTCACAGATGCCCGATAAAGAATTGTTGTGTATATGCTTGTTTAACATAAATTTAAATCAATATCTCAAGTGTTTAAGCAAAAAAAATTTATAAATGACGTATCCACAAAACAGTACAAAATTTGAGTTATCTTTTAGCAACACTTCAAATTGATTTTCATATCTGGCCCTTAATATAATTTAAAAAATAATTAAATGGGTATTAACGTATGAGGAAATTCGCGAAGAAGACAAAAAAATCAGTAGTATGATTTTCCCCAAAAATTGTAAATCGGTTTGTAACTTGTGCTGAAATTGAACAATTCTAATAATATTCCACTCGCAGGTACCGTTTTTCTATAATATGTGATTCTTATATGTAAAAGGCAAAATCTAAGAAACGCCTCTGGAATTTGAATGTATCATTATTAATAAGCCGAATCCGAGCTTAAATTTGCACAAACATTCACAAAGAAGTCAATCTGAAGTAGAAAAGGAACGTCCTCGCGAACACTTAACATTATCGAACAGGTTTCGAAAAAAAAGTGTCAATAATTGTGACAATGAAAATGTAAGAGATGACAAATCATATGGCTTTTGGAAAAAGAAGAAGCATATATATATATATATATATATATATATATATATATATATATATATATATATATATATATACATATATATATATATATATATATGGCTAGAAAAGAATTAAAACATAAATATTTCGCATAACAGGTTTCACGTAGCTCCTTTTTAAATATATGATTTACTCAAACATTATAATGTATTTGGTGTTATCTTGCTAAATTTTGGAAGTAATTCAGTCATATAAAACCATTAAATAATATAAAAATAGGTGTTTATCTTCAGTGCAAGCACATTTAATCGAGCGAGCATTTTGTTTGCAGCCGTATCCACATTTATTCTGTTGTTTCTATACATATATGGAGTAGAAAAAATTGACAATTTGTTAAACTGTGTGATGTTTTTCTTAGTCATTAGAAAATCTTAGAAGGTCTAAATCCAATAAATTTTCCGTCTTTTATATTGCATGCATATTTTCTGTGTTATCACCGCTGAAGTTTTCCTACCGTAAATAATTTAATTCAAGGCTTAGAATTTATCCCAAATTCCTCACATAAATATAAAGTGGTTAAAAGACGTAATACCGGCTCCTACTGATGAGTCGCTAGTAAGCTCGAAACAAATGTGTATGAGCGTATTCTTTCTGTTCATGTTGTTTTTGGTATATCCCTCTGGTCACAAGTGAACTAATTTGTTACTAGGCTCGCAACACCTAATACATACTTGTCATTCTGATTTTTGTTCTCTGCGTAACCCGATGACGCCTGACATGACGATAGCTATTCTTCTTGATCATTATCACACTCTGGCAAAATAAATGTACGATTCTGAAACACATTCCAATGGCTCTGTTTATTTTCTGCAATTGTTAGTTCGTCACTAACAACAAAACCACTTACTTGACCAGCACGGATTGGCGCATTGTTACAAATTGTGACTTGCTCAAGCGCTGTAAGCGATTCAAACTGATAGTTAGATGCACACAATAACACTATATAGTCCACTACATAATTACTATTAGGTTTAAACGCTGCTTATGCTCGCAAAATAACTACCAGAAACCATAGATTATAAAATTGTGAAATTGATCAGGTACTACGTTATAAGGTGCCCCACATCTTGCCTCGCAGTGTGCCAAGAATGCACTGGTATTGCTATCTGCATCTGAAATGGCATTACCTTAAACCATACGTTTTTTGATTAATAATATGTTTTCAATATGTCAAACTGCGAATTTAGAGTAGAGCAATAATGTCAAAGAGGAGAAATCTAAAAGTATAATTTGCTTAATAGAAATTTACACCAAAACGAATTTGCATGTCAGTTTAATCAAACAATGAGAAATCGAGGTGCACTGTCACCTAGATAAAAAAAATAAGAATCATGCTTGTTTTGCTACTTCAATTACTTTCCATCAGATCGCTAATCGAATTTATACAGTTGATTCTTCATTGTATGTTTTCATATTTGCTTAACACTTAACTAATCTTTTATTTTATAAGCCTTATTTGTTCTTTTTATTTGTTAAGTATTGTGTTTGGTCCCTCATATCGGTTGATATTGTGACGAAATTAGTGGGATCAGGAAATGAATAAATTACACTAAAATTATGAGTTCAAAATTTTTAAGTGTATGCACTAAAATTTAACAGAGTAATATGTTAATATATTCAGAGATGCTTCTTGACGATATTTTTATGCTTTTTGGACGCATAGCTCTGTAAATATAATTAATATAATGTAATGATGATAAAATAAGAATGTTTGGTTTTATTAAATTATTATAATTTTTTCTAACCTGAATTTATTTCAAATAAGTTCTATGCATTCATCATATAGTCTATATGAATTAATTAGAACTCAGATATATATTACTCAATTATAAATAGACATTTATTTTTTCCAAAATTTAACTCAACAGCGATATCTGGAACTCTCCATAAAATATATTAACAATAAGTTGGAATAATTTGGAATAAGTAATCCTATTAAGGAACAATATTTAGGGTGTTAAGGCAGGTAGCATGTATAGAAACATTTTTGGATAAGCAACAGAATAAGTTGTTGAATTTACCAGGTTAAGCTGGGCGAAATGACAAACATGTATGAAAAATGAATTAGTGAAATACTCTCACCGTTTTTATTTTTGCGAATAAGTAATAATAAAGAACATTTAGAATAAAACAGCCGATTCACTAATTGTGTTAAATTAGTAAACAATGAGTTTTCATAACAGAAAAAATCTCATAAATTTTCGTCAATATTGTATCAAAAGATAAGTATCGTCAGTTTCTTGACAAAAATAATTAAATATATTTAATGCAGCGTTTATAATAAATGAAAATAACATTTAAAACGTGCTTGTGTAGTAACATAATGACATTGAACTCATTACTAATAGAGGAGCGAAACATTTACAATCATTTAATGAGATTGTACGAAAGAGGATTAAGAATAGAAAAATTCACCAAAACATATTTCAAACACAATCAAACTGTGTAAACACTTCACGTTGTTTGGATTTCGTCTTGTGCCTACATATTTTTTAAATATGATTAAATGTAAGTCCCGTCAAAAAATATTAGTTTCAAATAACAAATTTGATTTTCGTTTTAAAATTTATGTTTGAAGAACGATAAATACATGAAAAAATTATTAGTCAGTCAGGTAATTGTGGGTAGAAATCTTAGACACATAATTGTTTACTAAACGTCTCGGTCTACAGTGGGATAACATATATTGCACTCGTCTTTATAAAATGCATGACGTTTTCTTTTCTGATTGCAATAAAGTTTAATGTTTAGAACGATATCTTTCGTTAAATTACTTTAATGGAAAACAATAAATACTTGAAGTGGAAGAAATATCCAAGAAATTAGAAAATCTTCCCGTTATTTTAAATGGATTAAGTATAATATATTTTTTAAACTACAAATTGTGGGCATGTCATGAAAAAATAAAGAGATGAAAACAATAAAATATATATATATTTTCAAAAAAAATATTTCAATTATTTAATTACTTATAAATTGATAGCCCAGTTCCTTCTACTATATTTCTATTGATGATATATTGTTCAACTCGCCTTGCTTTGATTTTTTGTATAGCATTTTTTGCGCTAAAATAAATGCAAAAACAAATACAAAATCAAACAGTGCCTGTTTTGGCGATGACAGTGCATTGTTTTCATTTGTTGTAATTCATTTTTATACAGAATGATAATTCGAAATAAAACGAAACTCCATTGCTTTTTACTGTAATTTAATAGAAAAATTTTGGATGGAGCAAACAATTTGCTTTTATCCAACCATGTCAGACTTAAAATGTCTTATTTTAAATGTGAAATAGTAAATAGTACAGGGTTATTGCATTTCTGTGATTTTACCATAAAAACTTAAATTCCCTAGTATTTCCTTGCAAAATTGACTTTATTTATGTACTTGGAAAACTAGTATTCATTTATATTTTATAACTGCAATTGAAATGATTTTATATAACGCATACCATAAAAGGGTTATTAAAAATCCATCAAAAATATATTTCATAATTTTTCATTTCTTTTTGTCATTTTATGTCTTTCTATTAAGTTCTTTGTTCGCCAAGGACCGCTCAAGCAGGTTAATTTATATAGAGAGAAAAATATATATATATATATATATATATATATATATATATATATATATATATATATATATATATATATATATATATATATATATATATATATATATATAATTAAACAAATTTTGATGCTGCGGGCGGCGATAAAACTTAAATCAAGTTCTGGATAATGAGATAAAACTTTGTGCATTTTGAAAGTTAAATTTAACGTATCAACAAAGTTTTTTTAATGGAGGCAAGTTAATTGGTCCATTAGGCAGGTTTTGTTCCTCTTTGGAACTATCCGCGCAAAGAACGCAACTAAAATTAAATGAATAAAGTATATTAATAATAGTTTTTGTTATGCGCACAAGGAACCTGTTTCAGCTGGTTTGTAATACTTATATTCTATGCAAGAGCACAGCTAATATCTAATTTATATCCAAAAAGCAAAAACGAATCAAATATAGTGTTTCAAATATGTATTAGGTTTTGCGAACCTAGTAACAAATTAGTTCAGTTGTGACCAGAAGGATAAACCAAAGACAGCATGAACGAGTGGAAAATATAAAACTAAATAAATATAAAACTAAATCGTAAAAACAATTACGTTTATCATCTGCATTTCAGGCTCAAAGAAAATGTATTATTAAACTTTTCAAATTTTGCAGTCTTCTTTCCTCTCAACCATTTATGTAACAAATAACTTTATCAATTTTTAGATGATTTTATACCATAGATTATCATATTTGGGTTGTTTACTAGACATTAACTGTAAGGCAATATTTGTATATATATCGATATATATATCAATATATATATATATATATATATATATATATATATATATATATATGCCATATATTTCAATAGCAACTGTTTCAAAAGCTGTTCCACAGTTGAAAATATTATGTTACTGCTGATATTTAAGGCCGTTTAACTTAATTAAATTATATACTTTCACCAGCAAACAGTTTAAGTATTGATGCGCGGAGTAGAAATAGCTTGTTCTAGTAGGAAATAATATTTGTTGATATTTAGAACTTTTATGCCTGTGTAAAAGAATTCAGAAATTAAATCAAACAGACGTAGTTATTTGTTTCCTACAAAATTTGAGTCTAATTATCAATAGAATTTATAATCATCTTAGATGAATGAAACGGAATTTAACTTTTATTATTTCTTGAACAGGTAATTATAACCAAATATAAATCTAGATGCACTTTATTGAATTCAATTTTGCTCAATAATTACATCAATTTGTACATGCCAATTGGAATTTATGTGGTCTTTGAGAATTATATAAATTAGGTCTAATGAGGTAAATATCAATTAAAAAATTATGCATATTATATCTCACCGAAAATATTCTTACAAAAATTTGACTATTTTATTCATCATTTAAATCAGATTGATATTGCAATGATATTGTTTTAAATCTCGCTTAATGCTACTAATAACATTTATTAAAAATACTTGAGGAAAGATTTTAATCCCTAACGAATAAATTTTGTTTCCCATCACTAATTTTTAATTGACATTCTTGGTAAGACAATGAGATTTACGAGTGATTGCATTAAATTAAATTCTTCAATAGTTTTTCATTATTTAATTAAATGAAGCGTAGAATCCATACGCATAATCAATTGTAAATTAGGTATCGCTTATCTGGTTTCAACTTAATTCTTATGGAACCAGAAAAGAATATTAAATTAAGAATGAAAAAAAGGTATTATCTATACAACATACATACGTATAGTGCTTATTGGGTCTAATTGATTGGAGCATGTACAATGCAAATTTGCCATTGTAAATTTTGTCCGATACGAATTTGTATAATAAATATAGCTTGATTTAAAGTCGTCGGCAATGAAATAAAGAAGCAAAATAACTTTATATATTATGCACCGACACCATAAACTATAATATCACAATGTATTATATTTCATTAAAATTGAGAATTACAGCTAATTCTGAACACCTCCAATTCCTGGAAATCTACGAGATCATTTATTACATTTCGCGGCAATCATGACAATATTTAACAGTATATATAATTATGATATGTTGTGTGTTTTGGAGAAACAATATAAATGAACTTTTATACTAGCTAGTAAGTACCTTGAAATCAATTCATTAAAAATAGTACAGGAAAAAGTAACCAAATGCAGCAGGTGTATATCAGAATACAATTTTGTTTCTGCTGAATTTAATTTATCCTTCTGAAATGGCACCGATTTTGTCGGAGATCGGTATTGAGAAAGTCGTTGTGGACTTTCAGAAATCTATGAAGGTGCTGACAGAAGAGAACAATCTTATTAAAAATAGAATACCCAAATTTGAAACTGACGTTGATATTAATGCTGCAAAATTGGAGCTAACAGATAAGAAAAATGAAACTTTAAGCGCTACATGCGAAGTTCGATAAATTACAGAGAGATGTTCAGCCATGGGTTGACTTGGCTGATATAGCTGTGGAACACGACACGCTAGTCAAAAATAGAACACCAGGAAAAGAAATACCAAAATATATTACCAAAAGAAGTCACAGCGCGGAATAGCAAACGAGACCATTTTATTTTATTTAAAATGCCGACGTAAAAAAACGTTGAGAAATTTAGGGTTTTGATCATGGACGCGACGCATGCTGACATTGCTAAATGTTATAGGACTGGAAAACAGTCCGATCGACCAATACCTGTCGAGGTAAAATTATAAAAGAGGCCAACGATATCCAGATCGAAGCCAGCAATGAAAAGAAAAGTGAGAACCCGAATTTTCATAGTATATTTATTGGACGTGACAAAACATTTCTCCAGCACATGTTGGCAAAAGCAAAAAAGCTAACGAAAAATCAGGAGCGGAAACGGTTTACTTCAGATCACGCAATTATAAGGAATTCACCAAAAGAAGATACAATAGCAGAAAACGATGTATCATTTCTCAATGTGGTGGACAGAGAGGGGAGGAGAAGTATAACCTCAAAACCCGTCAAAAGAACAATAAAGAAACCAACAAAGCTGAACCAGTAAAAGGTGATAACGTTTTTGGTAAGTCGTATCCTACATATACTTAATTTTATGCCACTTTAATAAGTGTTAAGAACAAAAACATTTGCTGCGTAATTTTATAATAAGTATTTTTTCTGATTTTATAATATTATCTGAAACTTGGCTCAAAAAGGATATTGCAAACCACGAATTTCATATTTCTCACAATACTTTATTTATAAAAGACAGATCGCTGGAAAAAAGAGGTGTAGTAGTACTCATTTATAGTAAAGCTGTATTAAATGCGAAAATTTTACATACTAGTGAATATAATGTTACCGTTGATTTCTTTATCTATAAAAATCGATAATCTGATCTTAACCGCGGTATACAGAACGCCGTATGCTAATTATATGATGATCAAATATTGACCAATTATGTTCAACCTATTTTGGACTGCCATGTCTATAATATGGTGGTAGGTGATTTTAATAAGTTACATGACTGTTAAATAATTAATTTTTTTCTAATCATGATCTCAAGCAGATTGTAAAGGAATCAACTAGAGGTTCGGAATGCTTAGATTATGTATATTTAGAAGTTGAATCGTTGAATTCTCACAGTTATGATGTTGTAAACTACTTCAGAGTATTGAATCACAAACAAATTATTATACGATAGAACACCTAGAGTAGCAAAACACAAACTTAATTTTGAAAATTTACACGTGAAATGTTCCAGAATCAACTGGAATTATTTTAGAGATTTAGGCATACTGATTGATTATGAATGTTTTTAAATCATGAACGTTTGTTGCTAAAAAAGAAGACATCAAGCACTTTTTCATCTTTGTATTACTTATTCTTACGTTACGATTTATATTTAAAAATCAGTCGATTTGTACCAAATAAAATGTTTCAAATATTCTGTAATATTAAACGTAATCGGATTCTACTTCTGGTGCGATAGAAATCAATATAAACAGACTGTAATCAAAGATGTCACCGTAATTTTAGCAATTTAATCCATCTAATTGAATACCAATAAATGGTTGAAAGATTACTCACAAACAATAATTTAATGTATATCTAACTGCTGTTGTTATATATTATATATTCGAGTGTAACACGCGGCTCCGCGTTCCAACCCAACGATGTTCAATTTTGACAAATATGGTTCTCTTTAAGGTCAAATATTCTAACACTTTTCTTACAGAATATTTCTCTTAACTGTGATTTTAAGAACAATCTCTGTTAGTTTCAAGCAGTTTTAATTCAGATTTCTCTTTTAATTGATAGGATTGTTTATTAAAGATACACACCCGCGCGCAATACGCAAGGAACATGCGGTGGATTAGAGTGTCACAGCGGATTTATTTCGCTCAGTTGGATTATTCGCAGTTTATGCAAGTGATTTACTGTTCGTATTTAACTAAACCTATCCGATTTTCAGAGTACAATGGGTTATTATAATTAAATAAGTTAAAACCATAGCAAACAGTGAACTAATTATTTGTGAATTTTTTCATTGAAGTTTTTACACGATTTTAATCCATTTATCATCAGTGACAACTTTTACCAGTGACTATATTCATATCATCATGTAATTTCAATCGGTTACATATATTCATTTCAATTCAGACATTTGTGAAAGAATAATTGCTTGTGTGTAAGATATTCAACTTTGTAAACAGCGTTCATTTTGCTGCCGTCTAGAGCACGGACAATTTTGTTTAACTGTGACTTGTGCATAAGACATTCAACTTTGTGAACAGTATTCAGTCCTTTTGCCGTCTAGAGCACGGACAATTTAGTTTGACTGTGACTGGTGTATAAGACATTCAATTGTGTTAAAATTTAATTTTATTGCCGTCTAGAGCACGGTCAATTTGGACTTACTATGAACTCTACGTGCAACGTTATTTACAATACATTTGTGATCATTCGTATTAGTCTTCTCACATCACCCATCGGGAAAAAGCCGGGGATTGATCACGTGCACGGATCTCCACAGCCGCTACCAATCCAATGTAGGGAGTAATTAATCTCGCAAAAGTCCCCTACATAAATGGTGCCCCGGTTCGTCGAACTCACAGCCAGCAAAGAATTAATAAACATCTAGATTTTGAGAAATTCAAGCACTTTGGATGAATGCTACGAAGAAAAGTAAATTCTAAGACACATATCACAGAAAAACACCCTCCCGGGATTACAATGCCACACGATAACGGGTGAAGACGATGTTACACTGCCATCTATTCTCGACAGCACTCATACGCATAAGATGAGGTTCAGTGCAGGAAATGCAGGAAGCCCGGTGGTGAGCCCAGCAACTTGCCGCACCGACACATGGACACAGTATAAAATATGCCAATTCGATCCAGACTACCTTGACGAGTGGGTCGACGATGTTATTTTATTGGCCAAGGCGTCCAACATAACAGAGGAGGGCTCAATATTTTTTTTCTTTCAGACGCGGACTCAAAGATATTCTGCATCAATACACTGAGGGCACATGTGCGCAGCCATGGCAGAGCTTGCAACGCGCTGTCAAGCAGCGTTTGACACCAGATCGAGAAGACAGGCTTACAGAATTAATGAGCCAGATGTCCTTAGGTAGATGCACGCCTTCTGAGCTATTTATGGAGATGGAGCAGAAAGCCTTAGAATTCAACCTGCCCAAGGAAATCGCAGTGCGACTTTTTATACAGAAGATCCCGCCGGCACTACTAGAGATGGCCACGTTCCTGCGCGAATCCCTCGAAATAGAGGACGACGTTCTGCCGGCACGTCTATAAAATTGATGGAAGAAACACCATTACAGCTCACCTGCCTTAGAGAAAGGGCACATCACCTCAAGACTGTCCGAATCACAATACACCGGAACAAATGTCACGAATGAAGGCCTCATTAGCCTGCTCGAGACCATCACCATCAGGCCAAGTTTGGCCTCAGTCGATGCCGTCCATAATAGCCGCGACCGGAGCAGGGGTGACCAGGCTCGACCACCTTTCCGGAATAGCGCCAGGAGGTCGATGTCGAAAGACAAGGCCACAGTTCCACAGTTACCAGCGGAGTGGTGTCCGAATCACCGCAGCTATGGCCTCTCCACACTTTATTGCCTCAGAAACGGTTTTACATTCCCGCGCACAGACGCGACGTTCAAGTGGGCGTGGTCAACCTCAACAACTCAGGAGGATCCGCCCATGGAAGGTTCGGAAAACTGCTGGGGTCAGCCTCTTCCGCGTCAGTAGAGGCGGAGCAACCCAAGATCGTTGGCCGCTCCACATATGATGGCTCGAAGCACGTTGCTTTCGCGGTAGAGCGCAATCAAACTATTGTATTTACGGCGACGGCCCCAGTCAAGTCCTGCTTCAACGACCAAATGCCCGCAACCAGTCTCATCGTCAGTTGCCACTATTAACATCCTTTCTCATCCGTGACGCAACATCTGGCGAATTAATTCTCATAGACACTGGATCAGATGTAAGCTTACTACGCCATAATTATTTCGAACCTACCCAGCCAGTCAACACCAGCAATCTCACCTGCGCCAATGGCTCAAGTATAGCGACGTTTGGGGCAGGAGTACACACAATCTCGTTCTCCAACTCAAAAAGATGTTACAAGTATCCTTTTTATTATTGCTAATACGACAAGAAACATCATCAGACGTGACTTTCTCGGACACTTCAACCTTACCATTCCTCCAAGAACACGAGAGATACACACTGCAGACAATCAGTTGCTTCATTAGCGCTAAAACATGCGACACATGCCGGAGCAGTCTCATCCATACAGATAATTACTCCAGCTCTTCATGTACCGCAACTGGACGATGTTCTAAAACGTCATAAAGAAATTTTCAAAACTATCTCCTTCATGCCCGATCTCAAGAGTAAGTGTGCCTTCACAGCCCATTGTATCATCTTATCGAAAACAATATGATACATTAGGAAAAGAGTTACTCGCAATCTACCGGTCGATCCTACACTTCCACACCTATCTGGATGGCCGAAAGATCTACACAGACCATCTTCCTCTACTTCCGATGCTCAGAGGAAAGAAAGAGTATTTATATTCAGGACGTGTCAACTCACAATTTACACGAATACACGAGTATGAATATGAAGTCACTCATGTCAAAGGATCAGAAAATGTGGTCGCAGACTCCCTAAGCCGTCCTGCAGATCTTTGTGCTTCAATATTGTGTCCTTCACCTATAAGCACTCAGGAATTGCAAGCAGCTCAGCAAGATGATCCATCACTTCAGACATTTGATGTCAATCCCTTGAAAACATTTGATTATAATGAAACTCTGCTGCAGGATGGAATAACTGGCGTGGGCCCTCTGACGTTTATACCTGAAAAACTCCGTCACAAGATATTCGAAGTCTACCATTCAATGAGTCACACATCTGGCGAAGCATCAGTTAAAATTCTATACAGAACATATTTTTGACCTGGCATGCAGCGAGATGTCAAGAAGTGGTCAAAACAGACTATCCCCGGCCGCCGTTGATCCAAATGACCCGCTGTTCCGCGATGTTGTCCTATCAGTTGGTGAAGAAACGATAACTCCACCTCCAGACAGTCTTGCTAACAACGGACTTGCGCCCGACATGTCATCAACAACCGAGCCAACTGACACCGTCACGCCACCGCGAGATATAGAGGAACCAGAATCAGTTTTGACAGAGCCAAAATCAGTTTTTACACTGTATGGCAGAGCAATAACACCTACTGTAAGGTTAGACCCCTTCATTATGTACTAATTTTTATTGTGGAGAGGTGTATGTAACACGCGGCTCCGTGTTTCAACTCAACGACGTTCGATTTTGACAAATATGGTGCTCTTTAAGGTCAAATAATCTAACTGTGTTTTTACACAATATTTCTATTAAATGTGATTTTAGAAACAATCTCTGTTAGTTCCAAGCATTTTTTGATTGAGATTTCTTGAACTGCAATTTTATTTGTGATTAATAGGGTTGTTTATTAAAGATACACATCCGCGCGCCATATGCAAGGAACATGCGGTAGATTATAGTGTCAGAGCGGATTTATTTCGCTCAGTTGGATTATTCGCAGTTTATGCAAGTGATTTACTGTTCGTATTTAACTATACCTGTCCAAATTTTAGAGTACAAAGGAATATTATAATTAAATTAGTTAAAACCATAGCAAACAGTAAACTAATTATTTGTGAATATTTTTCATTAAAAATTTTACACGATTTTTATCCATTCATCATCAGTGACAACTTTTACCAGTGACCATATTCATATCATCATGTGTTTTCAATCGGTTACATATATTTAGTTACATTAAGACATTTGTGAATCAATAATTGCTTGTGTGTAAGTCATTCAACTTTGTAAACCGCATTCATTTTGCTGCCGTCTAGAGCACCGACAATTTTGTTTAACTGTGACTTGTGCATAAGACATTTAACTTTGTGAACAGTACTCTGTCCTTTTGCTGTCTAGAGCACGGACAATTTAGTTTCACTGTGACTGGTGTATGACATTCAATTGTGTTAACAGTTTAATTTTAATGCCGTCTGGAGCGAGGTCAATTTGGACTACTTATGAACTTATATACGATGTTATTTACAATACATTTTTGATCATTCGTATTAGTCTTCTCATATGATCCATTGGGGAATAAGCCGGAGATTGATCATGTGCACGGATCTTCACAGCCGCTACCAACTTTTTGTAGGAAGGCAACAACGCCGCAAAAACGCCAACACAAAAACGTTTTCCTCTGTACCATTGATTCAAACCAATTTCCAATTACTAGAAAATGATATTGGAATTTGAATCAGGTTATATTTTATATTCCTAAATTTTCCTGCAAATTCATATATACTGTACAAAACCTTAGGTCCTTTTGCTGAATTTTGATATAATTAGCTATTTAACTGTATTTGTTTTTTTAATTGTTTGTCGTTCCCTGTTTTAGGAATGTGATGATGTAATACTTTTGCGGTTTAAGCATCATTTTGTTATAAAAGAATATAAATACAAATGTTATTGCTAGTAACAATTTAAAAAAAAGCCTTCACGAAGTTTTTAAGAAATTTGATGATGCTTGTTGGCCAAATTAGGTATTCAATGCACGTTTAATAATTTCGCAGTCATCGATATTTTTCCCATTCGTAATTTATTTACACTAGTTGTTAGAGTCATTTTTCTAAAATAGGTTTTCCTTGCATACCACTAGAAATTAGAATTCAGCTGCTTCTTATTCTATTTCAAACTTAATATATGATTTAGCATAGTCATGTATTTTATATGTGTGATCTGTATTTATTCCTTACGTTCCACAATGACATAAGAATAAGGAAGAAGAATATTATTCTTGTAATGAACTAAACGTGTAATTGCGGAATAAATAATGTACAATTTTATGTTTTATACGCAACAATAATTATCTTATTACCAATATCTAAATAAAGTATTAAAATGAAAGACTCTAGCAGCTCAAATAAATGCAAAAAGTATAAGAGAATACGCTATAGATAAGCGATAGGCAATTCAAACTAAAGATAAATATATAAAAAAACTGAATATCTCGATAGTATGATTAATACACCTGTGCTCATTAAACATGTACAGACAGATTAGATTTTTATCCTATCAAATGGTCCTCCTCATTATCATCTATGGCACGAAGTTTTGTTATTAATAAACTATGTATTGAAATGTGTTAACAAATAGGGGCATTTCTGATAGCAAAAGCATACAAACTATTAGTGAATTACCTCTGCATTATCATGCATACAGGCTAATCTAATAGTTGCTGGCAGGTATATAGGTCACAAAGTAATATAGATTCAAAAAAAATATTAGCTCCTGGATATTTATATGTTAACTTAAATAACGAAAAAAGCTCATCGCCTTTATTTAAACGGCCGTGAGCACTGGAAAAGAAATGAAGCATTTCCCTATAGCAGGATAAATTCTTAGTAATTCTGCCCCGTAGTGCATGGGTATAAATCATTTTTGCAGAATACGAGGACTAATGCGATTAGCAGTTGTTGTGCTAATTTGTTCGAAGATTGATTTCATAGAATGGGATTGTTCTGTATTTCATGCTCGAAAGCGTTTTTTAAAGAATACGAGGAGTGCGTTTTATAATACCATTATTTATTTCAATGCCACACCCCCGGTATTATTGTATTTGCTTTTTATGTCTGGCAGTGAAAGGTTAGTTGGAGCTTAAAATTTGAAGGAATGCCATAGAGGCCTCAGATAAAAAGAACTAACATAAAATTTTGTGGCGATGTGCGTTTGGAGCAACAAATTACGAAGCCGACTTGGCTAGATTTGAGCCTTATCCGCTGTAATTTCTGGACATTGCGTGAAGAGAACCCAATTACGTACAAACTGGTCTGCTAGATAACTGTACTAAATTATGCAGAGTTTACTTTTTACTATTTAATGAATTTATAAAATATGACAGGTTTTTAAAACAAAATTACAACTTTGATTTGATAAATTGTTTTCAACGTGTCCGAAACCGATTTATATTTATGTATACTTCTTTGACTTTTGGTTAATAGTAATTGGAGGAAATAAATATATTCTTATTGAAACTTTATTGGCTTGACACATGTTCATCTGTCGTAGAATGTTATAATGAAATATAAATTCATTTGTTCTAACAAGATAATAACATAAAGCATATTTGTCATAAGTTGAGTAAATATAAATGATTTATTCAGCAAGAGTTTATTTAGCGTTATACTACTCCATAGAAGAAGAATAACACATTTAAATTCGAATTCTTACATATTATTTACCAATTTATATTTAGCTGTGACAGACTTTTACCACATTAGAATAAACATAATGACGTTCACATTACACAATTATATAGCGTCTACATCAGAACGCTACTCAAATGCAAAAACAACGAAGAGTACAAAAAATCAGAGCTTAGATATAAATAATATCACTATACAAGTAGTAAAATTTCGTTGAAGTTTTTTTCAGCTTGTCAATATTGTACAAAATTTATTTGTGAATATCTTTGTATCTCCGCGATTTTCGTTCATTGTTTGTCGCTTTGCACTATCAGTTTCTCAAAGATCCGATTGTTCCCCATTTCCAAGTACGCATCCGTTTTGACTTCGTTCAGTATGGGTGCGGATTCGTACTTTTCTTCCGAAGGCTTCAACATCATTCATACTAAACACTGGAAATGAGGTCCGATCTAATCTTCGTGCAAAACGACGACGTGTGAACGCAATTTGCGGAGGTTCATCATATGAAGCTCGCAATACACAATTATTCAAAGCTTAATTTCTGAATTTGTTCTCGAATTATATCGCATGCATTTTATCAGTATGAATGTTAAATTGAAATTGGAACATAATTTGTATTAGCTAAAAACTCAAAATACATTAAAATTGTCTTCTGACAAAAGCCATTTTTATATGCAAACAGTTCTCTTTGGATCGATACTTATCACTATGGTTTATTATTGAAAAATAATAATTTCTAGGCTTTACGAGTTTTAATAAATTAATCAACAGTGGAATTGAACACATATTTTGCAAAATATGATGTGTAGGTTAAAAATATTTCTAAAAAATTTTTACATAATTTGCGATGTCAAATTGTACCAGAAATGCAAGTATTGACTAGAATTTACAATAAATTTAATGAAACATAAGTGTTCTAGAAATATTATGTCTCAAAACTGTAAGTTTTATAATTTAAACTGTAGAATAAACGCATTTTGTGTTATATACTCCATTCGCTTTCGTATTAGGGAATGAAAAATAGATTTATTTGGTTCCTGACGATTTTCAGCCTCTCTGCAGATATGTAGCAGCCATTTACAAATGTTATCCTTACAACTTCTTCTCTTTAACTCGTGGTCATTTTCTCATTTCAGCATATTATGAACTGGCAATAACGAGTAGTTTGATTTCGTGTCATATCTCTTGCTACATGAAACGTTCGGTATGAAGTAATGCAAAATAAAATATATACATTTGTTAACATGGAGGTTAATCTACTGTTCGAATTCACTGAAAGCATGGAAGAGGAAGTCGCTGATTTCAGTTCTATATATATGGAAAACAGAGTTACACCATCAGACCCGTATATACCAACGAAGGCGATAAGAACTTTGATTCTTTGGAGATTTCATTAGTTAGTAGAATCGGAGACTAGAAAATATGGCGGCCACCACATTCGGAAATTGTAGACAAAGTGCATCATTTTATTGCTGCATGGATAGATTAGCCAGAGAAGTTTAGAAACACGATTTTTATATTTAGCAATAAAACTGTGGAAGAAGATTTTCGCAGTGCCGCTAATTTGATAATGCCCAAAATTTACAGGAAATACCATGCAGGTAGTCAACAAAAATGTATGAGCTGTTGCGCTTAGAAAAGATAAGACGTACATTTATTGCAAAATATTATGAAATTCTATGTAAAATAGCCTCCGGATTGAACATTCCTCAAAGCTTGGTGAAAAACATGAATATTAAATTGCCCAAGTGTATATATGTATTAACTGCGAGAGCCACATTTGCATGCATCAGGAACAGCAGATAAATTAATGCCGAATATAAAATCCCAACGGAGTGTACGAATTGGGATTCGAGATTTAAGAAGTGAAGTCTTTTATGTAAAATGTCATATTAAAAATAAGGCGAAATATAGTGTGCGACCTTGGACGCAAGAAAGGCTATTTATTCGTCGAGATTCGCTAGTGCCATCGTTTTGTTGTGCCATGCAGATGGTGCAGGATAAATTTCGAATATTGACTGAATACTAAGTGCGAAAGAGAAAGCAGCCTACAGTCGCCTTTAAGTGAACCGAGATGAAAATACAGCACCGAACAATTTTAGAGAAATTGTTCACGGGGGTTAGTACAGAATCCAAGCTACTAGGAGTGATACAGTATATTCGTTAAAAAGGCCCAAGGTGAGGTTTTCACCAATAAAGTCCTCATTCGAGATGAATTTTTTGGTCAGGAGTTTCTCATTTGTACGAGTTCTGAGTTTAGCAAAATTAAATAAGATAACCCGCATTTGATTATAAATTACAGACATTCAATGCCTTTGGATATTTTTACATAAAACAGAATGGAATTCAATTCACGGAAAACACCAGCTATACATAATTTGGTGCTGTGGTTGTCCTCAATGTGAGGATCTACTTCTTCGGTTTTTATAGTGATGTTGGTAACATTGTAGGGGTACTTTTCGCCGTCGCTATCTCGTTCCTGATTTTGTACCCCTACGACATATCAATGGTGGTTATTATTATTACCCGTGCGTCTAATCAGTCTCTGATCATTTTCGGATGGTTGATGCGAGAAGGCAAAAACATCTGGTCATACATATATTCTACACAATATTGCAATTAGAAATATAATTCACAGATAGTCCAATTTGACCATGTGTTGGTCGGCAATAAAAAAACAGATTTTAACATAAAATTATATCCTAAACAACATTCTCAATTAAACTAGATTGTCCGTCTTCTAGACGGCAAAAATAAAAGTGATTTATGTCTATGAAGTGAAATGTTTATAACAAATGTCTGGATCGGAATGAATATAGTCAAAAGATTGAAAATATATGACAATATGAACATAGTAAAATGATTTATATTTATAAAGAAAATGTTTTACATACAATTGGTTATTCTTACACAAATGTCTGGATTGTAATGAGTAGTCAAACGATTAAAGATATATGATAATATGAGCCTAGTAAAATTATTTATGTTTATAAAGGAAAATGTTTTGTGTAATCCGTTTAAAGACTTTTATGACAAAAACTCAAAGAATACATCATGATGTTAATGGAGTTAACATTGAAAGTTAACACTAAAATTGAACATAGAAACCGTTTAAAGATTTAAATGACAAACAACTCACAAATGTTTCGCTCCTTGCTTTTTATAGTAAACAATCAATCATTTTCATAGTAACGAATAATCCGATTAAACGAGATAAATTCACTGTGACACAATAGTCCACCGCGTGATCCTCTCGGATCGCGCGCGGTTCTGTCTATTTTTTAAAAACACTATTAATTACAAATAAAATTGCAGTTCAAGAAATATCGATTAAAACTGCTTGAGACTAAAAGAGATTGTTCCTAAAATCACAGCTAAGAGAAATATTGTTTAAGGACAGAGTTAGAATATTTGACATTAAAGAGCACAGCGTTTGTAAAAATTGACCTTCGTTGGGTTGTAACACGGAGCCGCGTGTTACATACACCCCCCCGACAGTGAAAATTAGTACACAATGAAGGGGGCTAACCTTACAGTAAATGTTATTGCTCTTTCATGCCGTATAACGACTGATTTTGGTTCTGTCCACACTGATACTGGCTCTTCTATTTCTCACGTTCTTGGACGGATGGTTAGGTCAAAGTGTTCGAGAAAGTCACGTCCAATGATGTTTCATGTCGTGTTGTCGATGATGAACGGATATTTGAAACATCATTTTGAGTTGGAGAACGAGATTGTGTGTACTCGTACCCCAAACGTCGCTATGTTGGAGCCATTCGCGCAGGTCAGACTGTTGGTGTCGACTGGGTGGGTTGGTTCGAGATAATTGTGGCGTAGTGAGCTTACATCTGATCCAGTGTCTATGACAATTCATTCGCCAGAGATTGCGTCACGGATGAGAAAGTATGTTGATAGTGGCAACCGGCGATGAGATTGATTGCTGGCATTTGGGCGTTTGAAGCATGACTTAATTGGAGACGTCGCTGTAAAGACAATAGTTTGATTGCGCTCTACCGCGAAGGCAACGTGCTTCGAGCCATCAGACGTGGAGCGGCCAACAATTTGGGGTGCTCAGCCTCTGCTGCCGCCGAGGAGGCTGACCCCACCCGTCTTCCGAACCTTCCATGGGCGGAATCACCTGAGTTGTTGAGGGTGACCACGCCCATTTGAACGTCGTGTCTGTGCGCGGGTATTTGCAACCGTTTCCGAGGCAATAACGTGTGTAGTGGCCATCATTGAAAGTGCTTGAATTTTTCAAAATCTAGCTGTTTATTAATTCCTTACTGGCTGTGAGTTCGACGAACCGGGGCACCATGATGTAGGGTTACTTTTCGCCGTCGCTATCTCGTTCCTGATTTTGTACCCCTACTACATATCAATGGTGGTTATTATTATTACCCGTGCGTCTAATCAGTCTCTGATCATTTTCGGATGGTTGATGCGAGAAGGCAAAAACATCTGGTCATACATATATTCTACACAATATTGCAATTAGAAATATAATTCACAGATAGTCCAATTTGACCTTGTGTTGGTCGGCAATAAAAAAACAGATTTTTACATAAAATTATATCCTAAACACCATTCACAATTAAACTAAATTCTCCGTCTTCTAGACGGCAAAAATAAAAGTGATTTATGTCTATAAAGCGAAATGTTTAGCACAAATGTCTGAATTGGCATGAATATAGTCATATGATTGAAAATACATGATAATATGAACATAGTAAAATGATTTATGTTTATAAAGTAAAATGTTTTATACACAAGTGGTTATTGTTACACAAATGTCTGGATTGTAATGAGTAGTCAGACGATTAAAGATACATGATAATATGAGTCTAGTAAAATTATTTATGTTTATAAAGGAACATGGTTTGTGTAAACCGTTTAACGACTTTTATGACAAAAACTCAAAGAATACATGATGATGTTGATGGGGTTAACCTTGAAAGTTATCACTAAAATTGACCATGGAAACCGTTTAAAATTTAAATGACAAACAACTCACAAATTTATCGTTCTTTGCTTTCTTTAGTAAACAATCAATCATTTTCATAGTAATGAATAATATAATAAAGTGAGATAAATTCACTGTGATACAATAGTCCACCGCGTGATCCTCTCGGATCGCGCGCGGTTCTGTCTATTTTATAAAAACACTATTAATTACAAATAAAATTGCAGTTCAAGAAATATCGATTAAAACTGCTTGAGACTAAAAGAGATTGTTCCTAAACTCACAGCTAAGAGAAATATTGTTTAAGGACAGAGTTAGAATATTTGACCTTAAAGAACACAGCGTTTGTAAAAATTGACCTTCGTTGGGTTGTAACACGGAGCCGCGTGTTACATTATATTAAATAGGCTTTAGCTATAAATCTAATTTAAAACTTTAGTCTTTAAAGATGCATAAACACTATGTTTGTAATTCATATCTTCACAAATTTCAATTTTAAATTGTTCTTAGTAAACAGATTGTATAAACGGTCTGTTTCAAAAATTACCATGATACTAATACAAACAACAATAAGAAGAGGAATGAATTGATTCAAGCTAGAGTAAATGAAATAATGAAGTTAGGCCCTACTATTTATGGCAAAATGTTGAGTACATTTAGCAGAGGCGTTTCAGTCTTTCCTCATAGTTATATGTTGGACCAAGTATATTTGTAGAATATATCAAATGTTTTAGTGTTCAGACGTTGAACATGGGGACACTAAAAACTTCATGTAATGTAAATTTAACGTGTAATTGAAAAAATCCTAAATTGAGGCAATCTGATAATTATAAAATATATTTGCATCAATTTATAATAATTTTTGAATTTATTTTAAAAAATGGAGACAAAATTCTATCACGTAATTTTTGTTTATGTTCACATTAATACGTTTAAAGCTCAGGAAGTTGCAAAGTAATTCTTTACTCCACTTTATTGAAGTTGCTACTCATAAAAACAAAAAAATATTTTTCTAATTCATCTTTTCTATGGATCACAAAAGAAATCGCGAATAACAAGTTCTGTGTGGTGGATGAGAAACAATTTATTCCAAATTCAGTATATTTTAAAAAGACGTATTTGTATTAATGTGTGAAAAAATAGAAACCGGATTTATCCTGAATTTCGCAAACGTAAATCACTTTAATCGAGCAAAGTTAAACTATTTTAGATTAAAGGACTTTAGGTGGTAAGTCCAAAATTTGTCTGCTTGAGACTAGCTTGAAAGTGTCTACAGACAATAAAAAGATCCCACAAGGTAGTGTCAATTTGAAAATAATAAGTCTATATATTACTTATTGCTCGTGAAAAAAAATAATGTGCATTTATAAATATATATAAATAACATTTAGTTTTTTTCAGCTAAATTTATGTATTGCAGTTTATCGTGTAGAGCTCCAAACCTATTCGTCTCTGAGAACCCCATAGATCCCAGATTGCTTGTAATCCGAAAATTACAGTAGAATTTGATAAGCTTATATTCAAACCTGCAATATCTTGCGCTAACTTGCTTGTGACCTCAAATTTAAGATCTGCATCCATATCTATGAAATTTAATTATTAAATAAACACTTAATGTTAGGCAAATCGCGATGCGAAACCTGTCTCGTGCAAAACACCCAAGCAAATAATCTGGAAAGAAATAGACGTGAACAACAGAATTATTAAATTACCTGTTCCAGAACGTCCCCAATATGCGTGCATCAATAAAATATAAGACAGTATAAGCAGGTATATATTGTAAAAATTGATCAGTTTTTAATGAATAAAAATGTGATAATTGCAGCAGACCAAAGGGAGATATAACCAGTCGAGGACCGTTATGCTCGAAAACTGAAAATGGCGCACAATTCATAGTCAAGTATTTAAACAAAGAAAGTTCCGGAAAATAAACGAGTAATTTCTTTTTAAATAAAATCGTTAGAATCAGCCAAGGTGGTTTAAATTTATTAGTTAATGTTACTTTAATTTTGGCGGAGGATTTGCCTTCCTCCACAATCGGTCTGCTTCCAAGACGAGGAAGAAATGAATAATTTATACGATGATGCCGCATGTATTGTATGCTCATTAGCAAGTATAATGTGGCAGGAGAATTTAGTTTTATTGTAGCATTGTTACGGATATTTTGGAAGAAGGAATATTTATTTCACCTTGCAATAAAAATACTGCTTGAATGTATTTAATTATAAGCGTCTCATGCATGGCACGTGATGTATCCAAAAAAATTATTAACTACGTTATTAGAATTTTACAATACAGGTGGAACGCAACGACCGGAGAGAGCGTGCTTGTGGTTTTCAACATTTTTCTCTACTTTCGAAGGATATCGGGTTTTATTTTGTTTTTATTTTTCAGATTCTCGGGATTTCTTGTCTGATTTCTTCTCCAGGATACTCCAGGAATCTACCTACACATTTTTTGGAATCTACCTTCAGTTATCAAGGATCTATTTCTAGCCCACCCGATTTTTCCGTTTATTTCTACATTTTAATACCTATTCTTTTTCGCTCATCAATACTCTTTCTTTTCCTCTCTTTTACCGTAATCAATATTAATTCTACTCTTCTATCTAACTCCATCATGAACCAACTTTCGTCGCCAGCCCCCATCTCCCCGTTCCTCACCCAAAAGATTATCTCCAAAATTTCTGATCTCCAACAGCAAATGGCGGATATCACAGGATTACTTGGAGCACTGACTGGCGACCTTTCAGTCTCCTCCGTTCAGCCCCATTTGTTGCGTCAAGCGGATGCGTTTCTGAATGGGGTAGCCAGGGAGGTTGCCCTGCGAAACCACAACAAGCGAAACCTCTTTCTTTGGTCTCCGCGCTCCCCACTCTCAAAGGACGATCTGGCCTCAGATCTCATCAGTCAAATAGGGGAAAACTTTAGCCACCTTAAAGAGATCTCCTCGGGAAAGGGTCGAGTCTTCATTCTCTCCTCACACAAAAGACTGTCTGACGATGAGGTTCGTCATCTCAAATTACATTCGCCCATCTTAACATCCGGACAAGTCAAACTCAAACGAGACTACACTCTGCTACAGAGGACTCTAGAGAAAGCCCAAACTCACACACCGGACACCACCCTCCTCCAGCTCATCACGCCTTTCCGGGCTGGAGCAATCCAAAGAAAAGCCGTTCAGTTCACGGCGGACTCCTTGGTGACGCACCTTCCTCCAGTCCACCCCCACTCACACCTTCCCGATTTGAAGGCCTTCCTCTCACCTTTAGCCCTTACTCCGCAACCAGTCCCCCCACACTATCTCAAGCTTTACCACGTCGTCGTGGCCGACCACGCCGCGCTAAGCCTCCTAATAACGCATCTTCTCTCCCAAACCCGTCCGCCAGGTCCACATCCCCTCGACAAGTTACCTTTGTGACAGATGCTATGACCCAGAAACCGAAAAAACGTAAGTCTACTAAGGCCAAGCAAAACTTCGACCCAGCCCCATCAACTTCATCTCCCCCTACTGAATCCATCATCGTCCCCACCCTGGACAGTTCCGCCCCAGCTCCTGATCTTTCTCCGTCCCTGCTCGCCCCCTCAACGCACCTTCCGAGTGCCCCCTCGAACCCAGATATCTCGCCCCCCTCTTGCTTTCAAACCCTACAACTGCCTCACCCACCTGATAAACGCGGGACAACAGAAATCCAAATCGACGCTGACCACTCTATCCTTGTCAACGAGCGGTCTGTCACCCTCATCAGCCCTAGATCTCGCTCCACCCGCCAGCGGAAAGCCCCCGCACGCTTCTCCTCCCCGATCTAACCATCCCTCTCTCAAAGCGCTCTCAGCAATCCTCATCAACTGCAGGTCACTTACGCCTAAAATTAATCAACTACGAGCCTTTCTGTCCTCTAACGAGATTGACATATGCGTTCTTGTTGAGACTTGGCTGTCCCTTTCCATCCACTGTGATGATCTTTTCCTCATTCATGGATACACGTTCCTTCGTAGCGACAGAACTGTTGGTCGTGGAGGCGGACTAGCTGCCTATGTCCGATCCTTTCTTATGACCAAACGCTTGTCGACATCGAACTCTCAAGGTTTGGAATTTTTCTCGTTTCAGCTACAAATCCTTAACCAAAGCATATCTACCTGTGTTGTCTACAGACCCCCTAATATCTCACTCATCGACGACACTCGCGGGGCCCAACTCCTTTCCACTTTTTTCTCTTTACACTCTGATCGGTACGTCGTTGTGGGTGATCTCAACCTCCCCATGACTAACTGGCATAATCTAGCTTCCGAAAGTCACCCACTGCTTCGACTCTTCGCGGATAACCTGCTACACCAATTCGTGCATTTTCCTACACAAGGGAACAACCAACTGGATTGTGTACTCTCCAATAACGAGGTGACCGATGTTCGCTGTAGGGAAATCTTCCCCACCCTTGATCACTGTCAGGTATCCTTCCTCTTACCTCTCTTATCCTTCACCCCTCGAGAAGACACCCAATCGTTCAGACGATTCACCAACTGGGAAGAGTTCCGCCGACTCTGTGACACAGTTAACTGGAGGGACCTCTTTCTCCCAAACAATCTCTCCTCGTGCTTTTCCGAAGTCCATAACATCCTATCCTCCCACTATAACTCCGCCACCTCTATTCAACAAGTATACTCGACGAATAAGTTGAACGCTCTGTTTAAGGCACGTGACAACCTCGCACGCAACTCTCGCCTACGCACATCGTCACTTGCTCGCGCCCTCGCTCTGAGACGCATTGATGGGCTCATTAAACAGGCTATCAACAAACAAGCGCTCCACATCGAAAAACGCATCCGCTCAGCTCCTAATCCCCGGGCAAAGTTCGCCATCATCAAACACCAATTGCTGCAAAAGCCCAAAACCTCGTTTATTAACTTCTCTCAGTCAGGCGATCTCTGCTTCGCCAATGATTATCTGACTCACCTTCTCGACTCCTTTTCCACTCCCACTCCACCTGTTGAGATGTTAGACAACGGAGACACCGAGAACCTACGCTGGTTCCATGTCTCTCCGGCTTCCGTCGCCCAGGCAATTAAAAACATCAAATCTAAACACCAATTTGATCAATATGGAGTCTCGGTCAGTATGATTGCCTTTCTTGGCTGGAACGTCTTCTCTCTGATTGCAGATGTTATTAATCATTGTCTCGAAACCACCTATCTTCCCCCGGACTGGCTCAATTCGACGATCTCTCCTATCCCTAAAAATGGCACTTCTTCGATCTCATCATTTAAAAATCTCCGCCCCATTACTATCGTCCCTTCTTTCACCAAAATCTTCGACAGGATCTTATACAACCTAATCTACCCCTCCATTAAGTCTCATGTAAACTTCTATCTCCTCGATGATCAACATGGCTTTCTGAATGGCCGCTCCTCTTCCACTAACTTAGTTAGTGTTCTTGATCATTGCTACTCCTCCTTCTCTAAAGGGCTTCAGTGCACCCTCCTATTCCTGGATATTTCCAAGGCTTTTGACTCGCTGTCATTTTCAGCAATCGAATCCGCCTTACTGAGAAGCGGTATCTGCGGCAATGTACTCAATCTCATTAGTTAATTACTCCGAAACAGATATGCGACAGTAAAAGTTGGCAGTAGTCACTCGAGGCCAGCCCATATCAGATCCGGTGTTCCCCAGGGCTCCGTACTTGGTCCCATTCTCTTCAACCTTACGCTCGCGCACATACAGGTTAATGACAACCTTTTCAAACTGTTCAAATTTGCGGATGACGTGGTTATCGTATTTAGCAACTCCAAAACATCCAACTCCTTATCCCTTATATCGGAGCTCCTATCCTCGCTCCACTCGCAGCTCAGCAGAATCGGCCTCAAACTAAATCCCACCAAAACTCGCATAATGAAACTCTCCTCTGATCCATTCTGCTCTATCCCGGTTGCCAACTACCCCCTTGATATAGAAATAATAGATTCGGCCAAACATCTTGGCATTCACTTCTCGAAATCCCTTGACTTCTCCCTACACCTTACACACACTACCTCCAAACTCTTCAAATGGGCCCGTCTGATCTGTTTTAAGACTAACAATCCCACTCTCCAACTCACGTTATTCAAGGTCTACGTTCTGCCCCTCATTTCCTACGCCAGCGAATTCTACTGTCCTCTAACCCTCGCCTCCTCCTATACTATTGAACAGATATCCTCCAGATTTCTAAAACGAGTCTTCCCGAAATGCCAAAACTATAGGGAACGCCTTCTTCTGGCAAACCTTCTTCCGCTTTGGTTCACCCGTCACCTTCGCGTCATTTCTTTTATCCACAAGATCACAACCTGCTTACCACTCTCCAATTTTGCCCACCCCAGTCACCACTATGCCACACGTTCCAGTAACTCTTCTATCCAAGCCTACCATACCCCCACCATATTTAAAAAAATCTATCTCTTCTCCAAAGCCACTAATGTCTTCAACGCTCTCCCCACAGACATAAAACTCCTACCCCAGCACGAATTCAAAAAGGCAGCCCATCAGTACTTCTTCAACAAACTTCTTTGTGATACGACCGATTGGAAACGAAACTGGTTCCTTCTCAATCCATAACATTTACTTCACCCCAGGCTATCCTCTTAACTAACTTCGTAGGGTTAAATCCATCAGGCAGCCATCTTCCACTCTACCTCTCTTGTCTTATTCTTTTCTTCTAGATTCACTAATACCACCTCTCAGCCCATTCCTAACCCCATTATATCCACGTTGTGGATACTCTACTACGTTTTGCTCATCCAACTCTTTTCTTTCTTTCTTGTTTCAGCGGAGGACCGGAAACCCAACAGCCCTACCGATCCACCAACGGTTCGCTTCGGACTTCGACTCTCCCTGGTCTTCTTTTAATCACAATCACGTTCTACAGATGCCTGCGATCCTTGCAAGACTCGCTCGCCTCAATCCTGCCGACTCCATCAATTCATTCGTCACGACAATGGACTCCATCGGTCGACGTCTACCTCCGGGCCGCCATCTTTCATCTTCATCTTTGTTTTCGATCTCACATTCACCTTGAAGATCTGATACTTCACGGACTATCTCCAATTGATCTTGTCTAGTCAAATGGAACTTCGCTTATATTTATTTTTCACCAGATTGAACTATCTTGATGTTAATGATAACTTTTCCCCTCCCCAACCCCCCCTGCTATTAAATACTTTGCTAGTCACAATTCCACTCACCTCCACATATCCTACCCTTGATTTGCTATTTCAAATGGTTGGGCCAGTTGGCCTTTGATGCCAAATAAATGTATTATTATTATTTATTATTATTATTATTATGTTAGCTTCACTATTGCAGATTTACACATTCGTCTAGGAGATTATACCGTCCTATTATCCTACAAAATTCACCAAAATATATAGTGGTTATAGGACATAATTGTAGGGGTACTTTTCGCTGTTGCTATCTCGTTCCTGATTTTGTACCCCTACTACTTATCAATGGTTGCTATTATTACTACCCGAGCACCCAATCAGTCTGTTCCTTTTCAGATGGTTAATATTAGAAGGCCGAAGAAAGGTTTCATGTATATATTACACACAATGTAGCACATAAATATAATTCACTGTTAATCCGAATTGAAGGAGTTGGTTGGCAATAATACAGATTTTAATGTAAAATTATATCTTAAACACTATTCACAGTTAGTCCAAATTGAATATATGTTAGTCAGCTGTAAAATTAGATATTTATGCAAAAATATGTTTTAAATATCGTTCACAATTAAACTAAATGGTCCGTCTTCTAGACGGCAAAAATTAAAATGATTTAAGTTTATCATAGAAAATTGTTTTATGCTCAATCAGTTATTCGCGTACAAAGGTCTGAATTGCTCAACATTTATGCCATCGATTTAAAACAAATGATACATGGAAAAAGTCATCGTTAAAGGTTATCACTATAAAAAGAATGTAAATCGTTTAAGGACTTCAATGACACAACTCACAAGTGTTGAGTTCACCGTTTGTAACGATTCTATCTCAGTTCATGATATTAATATATTGTTCTCTGAAGTTCGGATAGTCCAAATTTGCCAACTAGGCGGAATAAGTTCACTATGACACAATAGTCCACCGCGTGTTTTTTTCGTCTCGTGCGCGGTTCTGTTCTTTTTATAAAAACACTATTAATTACACATAAAATTTCAGTTCAAGAAATATCGATTAAAACTGCTTGAGACTAAAAGAGATTGTTCCTAAAATCACAGCTAAGGGAAATATTGTTTAAGGACAGAGTTAGAATATTTGACCTTAAAGAGCACAGCGTTTGTAAAAATTGACCTTCGTTGGGTTGTAACACAATGAAAATTAGTACACCATGAAGGGGGCTAACCTTCCAGGAAGTGTTATTGCTCTGCCGTACCGTGTAATGACTGATTTTGGCTCTGACAACACTGATTCTGGTTCTTCTATATCTCGCGGCGGCGTGACGGCTTCAGTTGGCTCGGTTGTTGATGGGACGTCGGGCGTCAATCCGATGTTAGCAAGACTGTCTGGGGGTGGCGTTCTCGTTTCTTCACCGCCTGATAGGTCTACATCGCGAAACAGCGGGTCATCTGGATCAACGTCGGCTGGGGATAGTCTGTGCTTGGAGACCGCTTCAGCTTTGCCATTAATCTCCAGAATGATGTAATTCTGACGTCGATCTAACACACGATAAGGACCGCGCTTCGGTTTGGCTAAAATCCTGTTATCCATATCGTTGTTGATGAAGAACCATTTGCAGCTATCAAAATCTTTGCGTTTATAGATTGGGCCATGTTGCTGACGTGTAGGACAGATCGGCCGATTCTGAGCGTTATATTGTAGAAAACTGCGAAGTGGAAACAGAAATGTCGGATCGTTCATCGTTAATGCAGTTTCAGAGCGTGATCGGACTATCGGACTAGTTCGCCAGGAAGCCGTAGACATTCGCCAAATACCATTTCAGCGGAGCTACATTTGATCGGCTCACGAGGTCTTGTACGCATTGATAGGAGTACTTTCGTTAGAGCCGCAAGCCAATTTTCTTCTGGGCTAGCCTTGAGCGCCGCTTTCAGTTCTCGGTGTGGTCTTTCAACGAAACCATTTGCTCTCGGGTTGCGAGCCGCGGTCACGGAGTGTTTGACACCGTAGTATTGAAGTAGGGCTGTGAACTCCTCTCCGAGAAATTGTGCGCCACGATCGGTTGTCACTTCAGCTGGTGCACCGAACCGAGCGAACCAATTGAGCTCTAGAGCATAACTGACAGTTTCTTGCTTCATGTCTGGAAGTGGTATGGCCTCATACCATCGAGTGGTGCGGTCCCGTATTGACAGTAGATATCGCATGTTGTTCACGGCAGGTAAGGTTACCAGATCAACGTGTATGTGCGTAAATCGGACTTTGGGCACTTGAATGACTAGTGGCGCCGTTTTGGTGTATCTCGTGACTGCATTTCTGACATTCTAGACATTGTTTTGACCACATCTTGATATCTCGTCGCATGCCAGGCCAAAAATACGTTCTGGATAGAATTTCTACTGATGCTTCGCCAGATGGGTGGCTCAATGAATGGTAGACTTCGAAGATCTTGTGACGGAGTTTTTCAGGTATAAACGGCCGAGGGCCCACGTCAGTTATTTCGCACTGCAGTAGGGTTCCGTCGTAATCAAGTGATTTCAGTCGATTGACATCAAATGTCCGAAGTGATATATCATCTTGCTGAGCTGCTTGCAATTCCTGAATGCTTATAGGTGAAGGATACAGTATTGAGGCACAAAGATCTGCAGGACGGCTTAGGGAGTCTGCGACCACATTTTCTGATCCTTTAACATGAGTGACTTCATAATCATACTCGTGTATTCGTGTAAGTTGCGAGTTGACACGTCGTGAATATAAATATTCTTTCTTTCCTCTCAGCATCGGAAGTAGCGGAAGATGGTCAGTGTAGATCTTGAACTTTCGGCCATCCAGATAGGTATGGAAGTGTAGGATCGACCGGTAGATTGCAAGTAATTCTTTTCCTAACGTATCATATCGCGTCTCGCGAGGTTGTAGTTTTTGCGAATAGAAAGCGATAGGCTGGTGTATTCCATTGATGGATTGTTGAAGTACTGCGCCTATGGCAACGTCGGATGCGTCCGTTATCAATTCAAAAGGTTGAGACCAATCCGGGGAATGTAACATGGTCGCTTTGCATAGGGCCCTTTTGGCATCCTCGTAAGCCTGCATGTCGTCCACGTTGAGCTGAATCGGTTGTGATTTCTTGACGAAACGGCTTTCTGGCACGAGATATTTGTGAAGAGGTGCCAGAATCTTGGCAAGGCAGGGTACAAATCGAGAATAGTAGTTCATCTTGCCCAAGAATCGTCGTAATGCCCGAACGGTGGTTGGAGGCTGTAGATCTTGAATAGCACGAACCTTAGTAGGTACAGGTGTCATGCCTTCTTCGGAAATTTGATGACCAAGGAATTCAATTGATTTCTGTGCAAAGACGCATTTATTGCCATGAAGTCGGAGGCCATAGTCTTCTAGACGTGTGAGCAGGATCTCAATATGTTGTATATGATCGGTCATTGAGTTGGAGAATACCAGGATGTCGTCTAGATATGGAATTACAAATGGTAGACCATCTAGTATTTCGTCCATAACGCGTTGGAATGTTTGCGAGGCATTTTTGAGACCGAATGGCATATAGTGATATTCGTGCGTGCCACCTCCGGTGAATCTGAGTGCAGTATATGCTACTGAGTCTTTGTCCATCGGTACTTGATAGTATGCTTTTACTAAGTCAAGTTTCGAATACACAGCATGACCGATAGCAGATCGGAGTAGGTCGGCCGGATTTGGCAGGATGTACGAATCAGACTGTGTGCAAGAATTGAGAATACGATAATCCCCGCACACTCTGAATGTCTCTGGTTCACTCTTTGGTACTACTACCACAGGCGACGCAAAAGGTGAGCTGGATCGTGTACAGATGCCTTGTTGACGTAGTGTGGCGAATTCTTGCTCGGCAGCCTTATGTTTGTGTGGTGCCAATGGACGTGCTCGTGGAGGATGAGGAAGTGTTTTCGACAGGATGATACGGTGGGCTGTGATAGCCCGCTTCCTCTTGAGGTCGGGCATGAAGGAAATAGGTTTGAAAATTTCTTCATGACGTTTCAGAACCTCGTCCAGTTGTGGTACATGAGGAACTGAAGGAATAAGCTGTATGGATGCGACTGCTTCGGCGCGAGTCGTATGTTTTAACGCTGATGTAAGCAACTGATTGTCTGCAGTGCGTATCTCTCGTGTTCTTGGACGAATGGTCAGGTCGAAGTGTTCGAGAAAATCACGTCCAATGATGTTCCGTGTCGTTTTGGCGATGATGAACGGATAATTGAAACATCTTTTTGAGTTGGAGAACGAGATAGTGTGTACTCGTACCCCAAACGTCGCTATGTTGGAACCATTGGCGCATGTCAGACTGCTGGTGTCGACTGGGTGGGTGGGTTCGAAATAATTGTGGCGTAGTAAGCTCACATCTGATCCAGTGTCTATGAGAAATAATTCGCCAGAGGTTGCGTCACGGATGAGAAAAGATGTTGATAGTGGCAACTGACGACGAGACTGGTTGCTGGCATTTGGGCGTTTGAAGCATGACTTGACTGGAGCCGTCGCTGTAAATACAATAGTTTGATTGCGCTCTACTGCGAAAGCAACGTGCTTCGAGCCATCAGACGTGGAGCGGCCAACAATCTTGGGGTGATCAGCCTCTACTGCCGCCGCGGAGGCTGACCCCACCAGTTTTCCGAGCCTTCTATGGGCGTATCCTCCTGAATTGTTGAGGGTGACCGCGCCCATCTGAACGTCGCGTCTGTGCGCGGGAAGGTGCAGCCGTTTCCGAGGCAGTAACGTGTGGAGTGGCCATAGCTGCGATGATTCGGACACCACTCCGCTGGTAACTGTGGCACTGTGGTTCGGTCTCTCGACGTCGACCTCCTGGCGCTATTCCGGGTCGGTGGACGACGGTGGTCACGCCTGCTCTGGTCGCGTCTGTTTTGGATGGCATCGACTGAGGCCAAATTTGGCCTTAGGGTGAGGTTCTCGAGCAGGCTGATGAGGCGTTCATTCGTGACATTTGTTCCGGCTGATGATGTGGTGGGTTGTGATTCGAACATTCTTGGGGTGATGTGGACTTTCTCTTGGGCCGGTAGGCTGTGGTGGTGTTTCTTCCACCACTTGTCTAGACGTGCCGGCAGAACGTCATCTTGTACTTCGAGGGATTCGCGCAAGAACGTGGCCATCTCTTGTAGTGCCGGCGGGAGATTCTGTATGAACAGTCGCATTACGATTTCCTTGGGCAGGTTGAATTCTAAGGCTTTGTGCTCCATTTCCCTAAATAGCTCAGAAGGCGTGCGGCTACCTAGGGACATCTGGCTCATTAATTCTGTAAGCCTGTCTTCTCGATCTGGTGTCAAACGTTGCTTGACGGCGCGTTGCAGGCTCTGCCATGGCTGTGCACATGTGCCCTCAGTGTATTGATGCAGTATATCTTTGAGTCCGCGTCTGAAAGACATTGGGATCGTCTCCCAAGCCCTCAGAAATATTGAGCCCTCGTCTGTTATATTGGACACCTTGGCCAGTAAAGTGACATCGTCGACCCACGCATCAAGGTATTCTGGATCAAATTGACATATTTTATACTGTGTCCATGTGGTGATGCGGTTTGTTGCTGGGCTCACCATCGGGCTTCCTGTATTTCCTGAACTGGCCCTCATCTTAAGTGTATGAGTGTTGTCGAGAACAGATGGCAGTGTAACATCGTCCTCACCCGCCATCGTGCAGCTGTCTTCGAGCATTGTAATCCCGAGAGGGTGTTTTTCTGTGATATGTGTCTTAGAGTTAACTTATCTTGTAGTAGTCATCCAAATTGCTTGAATTTCTTAACTCTAGATATTTGTTAATTCTTTGCTGGCTGTGAGTTCGACGAACCGGGGCACCATTATGTAGGGGTATAGTGTAGGGGTACTTTTCGCTGTTGCTATCTCGTTCCTGATTTTGTACCCCTACTACTTATCAATGGTTGCTATTAT
The DNA here is from genome assembly GCA_029291075.1 of Eudiplozoon nipponicum. NCBI lineage: Eukaryota > Metazoa > Platyhelminthes > Monogenea > Mazocraeidea > Diplozoidae > Eudiplozoon > Eudiplozoon nipponicum. The sequence goes on along the minus strand of JAQBSW010001708.1, from coordinate 12,917 downwards.
TACTACCCGAGCACCCCATCAGTCTGTTCCTTTTCAGATGGTTAATATTAGAAGGCCGAAGAAAGGTTTCATGTATATATTACACACAATGTAGCACATAAATATAATTCACTGTTAATCCGAATTGAAGGAGTTGGTTGGCAATAATACAGATTTTAATGTAAAATTATATCTTAAACACTATTCACAGTTAGTCCAAATTGAATATATGTTAGTCAGCTGTAAAATTAGATAGTTATGCAAAAATATGTTTTAAATATCGTTCACAATTAAACTAAATGGTCCGTCTTCTAGACGGCAAAAATTAAAATGATTTAAGTTTATCATAGAAAATTGTTTTATGCTCAATCAGTTATTCGCGTACAAAGGTCTGAATTGCTCAACATTTATGCCATCGATTTAAAACAAATGATACATGGAAAAAGTCATCGTTAAAGGTTATCACTATAAAAAGAATGTAAATCGTTTAAGGACTTCAATGACACAACTCACAAGTGTTGAGTTCACCGTTTGTAACGATTCTATCTCAGTTCATGATATTAATATATTGTTCTCTGAAGTTCGGATAGTCCAAATTTGCCAACTAGGCGGAATAAGTTCACTATGACACAATAGTCCACCGCGTGTTTTTTTCGTCTCGAGCGCGGTTCTGTTCTTTTTATAAAAACACTATTAATTACACATAAAATTTCAGTTCAAGAAATATCGATTAAAACTGCTTGAGACTAAAAGAGATTGTTCCTAAAATCACAGCTAAGGGAAATATTGTTTAAGGACAGAGTTAGAATATTTGACCTTAAAGAGCACAGCGTTTGTAAAAATTGACCTTCGTTGGGTTGTAACACGGAGCCGCGTGTTACATTATAACGGCTCCTTCTGATGAGTCAACAGCAAGCACGAAACGAATGTGCATGAGATTATACTTTTCGTTCATGCTGACTTTGGTTTATCCCTCTGGTCACAACTGATCTAATTTGGTACTAGGTTCGGAACACGTAATACATACATGCATATACATTAGTTCTCCGAAACAAACGGTATTTCACTGCTACATATTGAATTGAATAATGAAATGCTTACCGCGAAATGTGATAACGGATATCGATTAAGGCCAGAGTGTATGGATTTACTGGAGTACAGATGTTCAGAAATTGTTGTAGCTCTCAGTTTCGGTGAACTATAGCACAAATTGATATCTATAATGTTGGAACAATGTACCGACTCGGGAACCATAGTGTTAGTACCATGTATCTTTTCGGTACAATATTGTTGGTATCGGTTACTAACACAATAGCCGTAGTGTTAGTATCATTTGGAGATTCGGTATATATTTTATATAATGTCAGTTAGCGCTGAAGTCACATTTTCGTAGACTATATGATGTTAGCTTCAATATTGCAGGTTTACAAATTCGTCTAAGAGAGTGTACCATCCTATTATCCCACATTCTTCACCCAAATTTATAGTCGTTAGAGGTCGGAAACCGGCTCCTACTGATAAGTCACCAGTAAGCACGAAACCAATGTGCATAGAGTTTATACTTTACGTTCATGCTGACTTTGGTTTATCCTTCTGGTCACAACTGAACTAATTTGTTACTATGTTCGCAACACCTAATGTATACTTGCAGATGTATTATTTCTCCGCAACAAACAGTATTTAACTGTTATATATTGAATTCAATAATGTCATGCTTACCGCGAAATGTGATAGCCGATATCGATCAAGGTCAGAGTGAATGAATTTACTGGAGTAACATGTGTTCAGAAATTGTTGTAATTCTCAATTTCGGTGAACTATAGCACAAATTGATATCCATCATGTTGGTACAATGTACCGACTCGGGAACCAAAGTGTTAGTACCATGTGGTAGAGGCCCTTAGGTCACTGCCATAAGGGAGTCTCTTGGATGCCAGGCCCGGAAAATCCATATATGCGGAATGATCATCTATCTTGGAACACTTAAGTTCCTCTGAACTATCTCTTAATCTACAATCCTTCAGTCCGCTAGCCAACTGCTCTGTATCCTCAGTATTTAATAAACCAGACATGATATTAGTAAATTATTTATAATTTATATATTATATTAATTAAGTAAGCTTACCCGGATACGCTGATGTCCACAAATTTACTGAACTGGAATGATTGAGACCTTGAAACAAATATTCACTTAAATTACCCAAAGCAAACTTGTGGTTCTTTTCGCTGATAATTAAAAACAACAAAATGACGAGAAGATTTACAAATTTTATTCACAAAGTAATCGGAGATGAACCACGCAGTGTCCCGCTTATGCAATTCAGAAACTCAAATCAAAACTCTCTCATTTCTATTCACAAGACAAGTCCAAAACTTCGACAATATGAACAAAAGAACTTTCAAAAAAATTTTACAATATTTTTCAAAAATTACAATATTGTTTTAAGAAACCAGCGATAACATCAAATGTCCAAAAATAAAAATTGATTTATTTTTATATGAGAGGTTAATTTCTGTCCGATAATTAATTTAACCTCTACACCATGCACCGGCTCGGGAACCATAGTGTTAGGACCATGTACCTTTTCGGTACAATAATGTTGGTATCGGTTACTAACTTGCAAGAGCCATATTATAAGTATCCTTTTCAGATTCGGTATACATATTATATAGTGTGAGTTACCGTTGAAGCCGCATATTTTTAGATTATATGATGTTAACTTCACTATTGCTGGTATAAAAATTCGTCTAGGAGATTCTACCGTTCTATTATACCGCATTCTTCACCCCAATATATAGTGGTTAAAAGGCGTAAACCGGCTCCTACTAATGAGTCGCCAATAAGCAGGAAACGAAAGTGCGTTAGATTATACTTCCCGTTCATTCTGACTTTGGTTTATCCTTCTGGTCGCAACTGAACTAATTTGTTACTATGTTTGCAACACCTAATACATAAAGAAATTTTATCAGATATAAGAAAATTTTCTTTCTCATGGTCTTCTCAAATATCTACTCATGAACATATCTTTATATATAAATTGGAAAGCAAAACAAGATAGAAATATGTGAACAAAGAGAGTGTGAAAAATAGAAACCAATCAAATTGCGTGCGTCACATCCAGTTCAAGCTCAATGCTTGTACGTGCTTCTTCTGCTTACATAAATCCGGCTGCAATTTGTTTATCCATAAGGCTTCGTATGTGGCTAGCTCCCTTTTGTTTTTGCATTTAGTAATTACTTTGAATGCTACGTCTGGAGAACATACGTGCGTTGTTTCGATGATGTGTTGCGCAATAGCAGACGTGTATTCACCATTTGATTTAAAACAGGCGTTCAAGTTGCAATGTTCTCTCATTCGAGTAATTAACCGTCTGGTCGATCGGCCTACGTAAGTTGATCGACAACTTGCGCATGTATATTGGTAAATAATATTTGATATCGACATTAACGGCTGTTTCTCTTTGATTGCTGGTAAAGGCAAGTGTGTTACCCTAAATAACACTCGTAGTTTGGCTGCATTAAATGTGCGTGTCAATGCTGCTTCAACTTTCTTTTGTGCCATTCGGGAAACTGCATCCCCCTTAAATGGGATGTTTAGGTAGACGGTTTTCTTTTCTGGCCCATAGTACGTCTGTTTCTGGTTAACTCCCCTTTTAATAATTGATTCAATTAATTGTCTGGGATAGCCATTAGACATTAAATCGTTAATTGCTTTATTATATTCATTTTCTTTAGAATCTTGACTAACCAACCTGTCAATTCTTGAAAAGCAACCACGAACTGTTGATAATTTATATTGAAATGGCACAAAACTGCTGTAATGCAAATACTGTGCAGACCATGTTGGTTTATGGTAAATTGTTCTGTTTAATTTACCATTAGTTTCTTTCTTTTTAATAGTACATCTAGGAAAGGCAGACAGTCATCTTTCTCGTGCTCTGACGTGAAACCGATATTCTTATGTGCTTTGTTGAAACTTTGAAGCAATGTTCGTGATTGCGACCTGTTTTTAAGTACAAGAAATATATCATCCACGTACCGTATATATTGAGCACATTTACTTATGTCACTCTTTAATGATGTATTTTCTAGGTGCCCTAGAAAAATCTCAGCCAACACTGGAGATAAGGGGCTTCCCATTGCGACACCATCAGTCTGTTTGTAGATGTTTCCATTAAAACGAAATCGTACGTCTTTCGTGCATAATAAGATAAGCTTGCGTAGAGTTTGACCTGGCACCGGCGATGGTAATATATCGTGTTCTACCGCTTTGACTATAATGTCAATGGTTTCATCAATTGGAACATTTGTAAACAAAGACGTAACATCAAAAGATACCATAATCTTGTTTTTAACATTTATATCTTGAATTTTGTTTACAAACTCAAACGAATCGGCAACCGAATGATTACCTAGTAGTTTACGTAATGGTTCAAGTAAACGAACTAGCCATTTAGCTAGTGCATGAAACGGAGAATTTACCATTGATAAAATTGGCCTCATAGGACAACCTCTTTTGTGTGTTTTTGGTAATCCGTACATTATTGGTGTAGATGATCCAACTGGCTTGAGCTTCTGTGCAGTGGCCTCATCAATAAAACCGGCATCTGTCAAAATCTTAATTTCATTTATTACTTTGCGCTCCACCTTGTCTATTTCATCTGATTTATCATCTAGACATGTGAATTTTGTATTGTCATTTAACACGTTTTCCATCTTTTGTACGTAGTCAGATTTGTCCATTATAACTGCGCTCTTTCCTTTATCAGCGCGTAGTATTTTGATGTCTGCAATTCTACTGGTATTTAATGTCGATATCAAATATTATTTACCAATATACATGCGCAAGTTGTCGATCAACTTACGTAGGCCTATCGACCAGACGTTTAATTACTCGAATGAGAGAATATTGCAACTTGAACGCCTGTTTTAAATCAAATGATGAATACACGTCTGCTATTGCGCAACACATCATCGAAACATCGCACGTATGTTCGCCAAACTTAGCATTCAAAGTAATTACTAAATGCAAAAAGAAAAGAGAGCTAGCCACATACGAAGCCTTATGAATAAACAAATTGCAGCCGGATTTATGTAAGCAGAAGAAGCACGTACAAGCATTGAGCTTGAACTGGATGTGACGCACGCAATTTGATTGGTTTCTATTTTTCACACTCTCTTTGTTCACATATTTCTATCTTGTTTTGCTTTCCAATTTATATATAAAGATATGTTCATGAGTAGATATTTGAGAAGACCATGAGAAAGAAAATTTTCTTATATCTGACAAAAATTTCTTTTTGTTTTTGCACACAGGAAGGGTACAAGGAATTTTATTAAAGCTCGCATTTCAAAAGAATCTTTCAGAAAACTAGATGAACTAGTGACGTTAAAGTGTAGAGCGCAAAGAACGACATTGTGAATAAAACATTATTATCATTGTATTAAACAATTACGGTTCCCAGGTGATTTGGTACGTAGTTAACGAAAGTCAAAACTACGAGTCAACCGAAGAAATCTTACAAGTTTGGCGTATTCTAGAATTGAGCAGTTGAAGGAAGATGAAGCAGTGCTACAGGCAATAATTGGGTGTGTATCTTGTGTATTAGATGAATTGGGTGTGTATCTTGTGGATTAGATGCTGATGATTTGAAAATAATCTTTCCAATTGATCCAAATAATGTCGAATTCTCCAAAAATAATGTGACACTAGATTTGTATGATTTAAGTAGATATTTGTTAACACTAGGGCTGAGAATAAACAGTAAAAAGACGAGAGCTTTAAAAATAGGTAACAGAACAGATTTTAAGTATGTTTATTTTCATGATGCTGAGATTAATGATGTTTTTGAGATTAAACTTATGCAAGAAATAAAGGATTTAGGCATAACTATTCATTGTACGGCTTCTGCTAAGAGACATATTGAAAGGATAGTAGGCAGTTCCAAGAACAGATGGGCATTAATAAATAGAAATATTATATCGCATGAAATAAAATTTAAATTGTTTATAGTATGGATTAGACCGATATTAGAATATGCTGCCGCTACTTGGAATCCCTTAACAAAGGGTTTGTCTAATTAGATAGAAGCTGTACAAAGAAAAGTTTTGAAATAAAATAGTCCTATCTCCTGCACTATATACGCCACTAGATTACAGTTTGTATCACTGCATCCTTTATGGTTTCGGAGAATGTGCTATTGCATAAAAGTTTTCCATTTGAACCAGTGGTCTGGTGACTATATGAATCCCATAAAAACGAGTCATGAAATTGGAACTAGATCTGGTCTTTTTGCAATATCTCCACCATTGGTGGGGAATGTTGCGAGCAAGCTATTCTCTTTTTCAAAAATTTACAAAATTTACAATCAATTGCCAAAGGGGCTTAGAGAAACGCCTCCAACTAAAATGTCTTTTAAATTTTTATCTACCGAACTAGAAAAAGTGTTTAATCCTGCTGATATTTTTAATTTTGATTATGATAATACTTTCTCATGGTTAAATAAAAGACAGGATTAATTGCTTTTCAGCAACATAATTTCTCGAAATTCTATCTTCAAATTTTGTATTATCAAAACTGAAATGTTATGCATTATATCATCTTGTTAATCAACAATGCACACAATCAATTATTAGTCATGGTTCCCTTTTTTTACAAATGTTATACTGTAAAGGCCCTTAGGTCACTACCATAAGGGGGTCTCTTGGATGCCAGGCCCGGAAAATCCATATATGCGGAATGATCATATATCTTGGAACACTTAAATTCCTCTGAACTATCTCTTAAGCTACAATCCTTAAGTCCGCAAGCCAACTGCTCTTTATCCTCAGTATTTAAAAAACCAGACATGATATTATTAAATATTATATTAATTAAGTAAGCTTACCCGGATTCACTGATGTCTACAAATTTACTGAACTGGAATGATTGAGACATTGAAACAAATATTCACTTAAATTACCCAAAGCAAACTTGTGGTTCGTTCGTTGATAATTAAAAACAACAAAATGACGACAAGATTACAAATTTTTATTCACAAAGTAATCGGTGATAGAACCACGCAGTGTCCCGCTAATGCAATTCAGAAACTCAGATCAAAACTCCCCCATTTCTTCCACAAAACAAGTCTAAAACTTCGACAATTTGATCAAAAGAACTTTCAAAAAATTTTACAATATTTTTCAAAAATTACAACATTATTTTACGAAACCAGCGATAACATCAAATGTCCAAAAATAAAAATTGATTTATTTTTATATGAGAGGTTAATTTCTGTCCGATAATTAATTTAACCTCTACAATACTCGATAACTTAATTTTTTTTAATTTTGATGAAGAATCTATCACTGTTTACAGCTGATCTTTCTGATGCTGATAAATTGTACAGTACAACTAATTGCACATATATATGTGATGTGATATCTTTTTATATTGTACATTTTCTAATTTTATTATTTGATGGAACATGTGTGGTTTGAATCTAAATAAAGATATTCTATTCTGTTCTATTCTATTCTATTCTAGCTAAGTCTTTTTACAAGAATGAAATTTTGATGTTTTTGCCGACAGTTATGAGGAAAATAAACAAAATTTTGAACAAATTGAAAGATGTAAGACCTGAGTTTTGTGATTCTTCGACAGTCTTGATATGCGTATGTAACATCAAAAGTGCCAATCGATCAGCCCAACAATGGAGCACTGGACCAGAAGTATGTATTATCCTTAATAAATGCGATGTTGATTTTGCAGCAGCATATGAATTATTTGAACAAACAGCGACTTGGAGCCTACCAGTATTGATTATAAAAATTGGTTCATGGCTACACTAGTTGATCAGGCTTCACACCTGAAATCGTCTAAATGTGCAGAGCAGCATGCGTTGACAAAGCAGCATCTAAATGCACTTAGAAATATCAGCAGAAATTCAGACATCAAAATACTACGCGCTGATAAAGGAAAGAGCGCAGGTATAATGGACAAATCTGACTACGTACAAAAGATGGAAAACGTGTTAAATGAGAATACAAAATTCACACGTCTAGATGATAAATCAGATGAAATAGACAAGGTGGAGCGCAAAGTAATAAATGAAATTAAGATTTTGACAGATGCCGGTTTTATTGATGAGGCCACTGCACAGAAGCTCAAGCCAGTTGGATCATCTACACCAATGATGTACGGATTACCAAAAACACACAAAAGAGGCTGTCCTATGAGGCCAATTTTATTCATGGTAAATTCTCCGTTTCATGCACTAGCTAAATGGCTAGTTCGTTTACTTGAACCATTACGTAAACTACTAGGTAATCATTAGGTTGCCGATTCGTTTGAGTTTGTAAACAAAATTCAAGATATAAATGTTAAAAACAAGATTATGTTATCTTTTGATGTTACGTCTTTGTTTACAAATGTTCCAATTGATGAAACCATTGACATTATAGTCAAAGCGGTAGAACACGATATATTACCATCGCCGGTGCCAGGTCAAACTCTACGCAAGCTTATCTAATTATGCACGAAAGAAGTACGATTTCGATTTAATGGAAACATCTAAAAACAGACTGATGGTGTCGCAATGGGAAGCCCCTTATCTCCAGTTTTGGCTGAGATTTTTCTAGGGTGACAGAAGTAAATGTGCTCAATATATACGGTACGTGGATGATATATTTCTTGTACTTAAGAACAGGTCGCAATCACGAACATTGCTTCAAAGTTTCAACAAAGCACATAAGAATATCGGCTTCACGTCAGAGCACGAGAAATATGACTGTCTGCCTTTCCTAGATGTACTATTAAGAAAAGAAACTAATGGTAAATTAAACAGAACAATTTACCATAAACCAACATAGTCTGCACAGTATTTGCATTACAGCAATTTTGTGCCATTTCAATATAAATTATTAACAGTTTCCAATTTATATATAAAGATATGTTCATGAGTAGATATTTGAGAAGACCATGAGAAAGAAAATTTTCTTATATCTGATAAAATTTCTTTTTGTTTTTGCACACAGGAAGGGTACAATGAATTTTATTAAAGCTCGCATTTCAAAAGAACCTAATACATACTTGCATATATATTAGTTCTCCGCAACAAACAGTATTTAACTGTTATAAATTGAATTTAATGATGTCATGCTTACCGCGAAATGTGATAACTGATATCGATCAAGGTCAGAGTGTATGGATTTACTGGAGTAACAGGTATTCAGAAATTGTTGTAACTCTCAATTTCGGTGAACTATAGCACAAATAGATATCTATCATTTTGGTACAATGTACCAACTCGGGAACCATAGTTTTAGTACCATGCACCTTTTCGGTACAATAATGTTGGTATCAGTTACTAACACAATAACCATAGTATTATTATCCTTTTCAGATTCGGTATACATATTATATAGTGTGAGTTAGCGTTGAAGTAACATTTTCGTAGACTATATGATATTTACTTCACTATTGCAGGTTTACACATTCGTCTAGGGGATTGTACTGTCCTGTTATCCCACATTCTTCATCCACATATATAGTGGTTAATGGGCGTAATACTGGCTCCTACTGATGAGTCGCCAGTAAGCACGAAACGAATGTGCATGAGATTATACTTTCCCTTCTTGCTGGCTTTGGTTTATCCTTCTGGTCACAACTTAACTAATTTGTTACTAGGTTCGCAACACATAATACATACCTACATAGGAACATTTATTGTTTGCAGCTTTCGCAAAACACATATATATATATATAGACAATACAATTAAACAATAATTGATTGCGCTGGTGGGGTAGCAATTATTTAAATCAAATTTGCGAACTTGAGATAAACACCCATTGTATTTAACCAGTCGTCCAAAAACATTAGAAAAACTACCGCCAGCCGCAACGCACTGACCGTTTCGTCTTTTCATGATCATCATCAGAGTACAAAGACAAACTGACTATCGAGGATCAAACCGCAATGCATATATATATATATATATATATATATATATATATATATATATACTCTTCTATATATATGGAAAGCAAATTAGATATGCAGCTCCCATTTCTTACTCTCGCATACATTCTGCTGGATTGGAAATTTCGGCTGAACAATTTCTATGGAGTAACGAACATTAACTTATTGTAACTTTCGCTTCATGTATATTGCTAACCAATCGATCATTGCGCGGATAGTGGTAAAAAATAAATATATCAATTTTGAGAGTTTCTGACAAACACAAATGCAATTGTACTTTACTATTCAAATAACATTGAAAACTTACAGCCAGTCGCATGCACTGACACGTTTCGGCATTCCATGATTATCAACAGAGTGCGGTGGCAAATTGACTAGCGAGGATCAAACAGCAATTAATATATATGGAAAGAAAAATGAGATATGCAGCTCTAATTTCTAGCACTCTCGCATACATTCTACTGGATTGGAAATCTCGGCTGCATAATTTCTATGCAGTCACGATAACCATAATTTCCTGCTTACGTGACATGAACATAATTAACTTATATAAAAATCAAGGATTGCGCGGATAGTGGTAACTATTATAGCATAGGAAAGTTACCACCAGTCGCGTGCCATGACGAGTTTCGACCTTCCATGATCATCAACACAGTACGTTGGCAAACTGACTAGTGGGGATAATTCCGCAATTAATATGTAAGCAAAGAAAAATTATATGTGCGGCTCTCATTTCTAGCAGTCTCGCATAAATTGTACTTGACTAGAATTGTCGGCTGAACAATTTCTATCCAGTGATAAACAAACTAATTTCAACTTTCGCTACATGAGTATTGGTAACAAAATTCAGTAATTGATGATTGCGCGGATACTGGTAACAATTTTTTACATCAAGTTTTTGAGCTTCAGGCAAACGCAAACCAAATTTTATTTAATCAGACGTACAAAGTGGAAACTTTACCACCAGTCGCATTCACTGACTTGTTTCGACCTTCCATGATCATCAACAGAGTACGATGGCAAACTGACTATCGGGAGTCATTCCGCAATTAATATACATGGACAGAAAAACTAAATATGCTGCTCTCATTTCTATCAGTTTCGCATTTATTGTACTTGATTGGAAATTTCAGCCGAACAATTTCTATGTACTAACGAACTTTAACTTACTGCAACATTCGCTACATGAATATAGGGAACAAAATTAAATAACCAATGATTGCGCGGATAGTGATAAAAAGTATGTACATCAATTTTGCGAGTTTCTAGCAAACACAAATAAAATTGTATTTTACTAATCTAAAGACATTGAAAATTTACAACCAGTCGCATGCACTGACGCGTTTCGACCTTCCATGATCATCATCAGAGTACGACGGCAAACTGACTAGCGAGGATCAAACCGCAATTAATATATATGGAAAGCAAAAGTAGTGAACGGCTGTCATTTCTAGCACTCTCGCATACATTGTACTTGATTGGAAATGTCGGCTGAACAATTTATATGGAGTAACGAAAATTAACTTATTGCACCATTCGCAATATGAATATAGGTAAAAAAGTTAAAAAATCAAAGATTGCGCTGATACTGGTACCAATCATTTCCATCAACTCTGTGAGCTTCTGGCAAACACAAACTAAAATGTATTTAAAGAGGAGGATAACATAGAAAATCCACCGCAAGTCGCATACATTTACGCTTTTCTACCTTCCATGATTATTAAAAGAGTACAGTGGCGAACAGCCTAGCGAGGGTCAGTCCGTAATTAATATATATGGAAACTAAATTAGATATGCGGATATAATTGCTATCAGCCTCGCATTAAATGAAAATGATTCGGAATTTCGGCTGAACAATTTCTATCGAATGATAACCATAAACTTGTTGCAGCTTTCGCTACATGAGTATAGGTCAAAAATTCAGCAATCGATGATTGCGCGGATACTGGTAACATTTATTTACAAGTTTTTGAGCTTCGGGCAAACGCAAACCCAAATTTATTTAATCAGACGTACAAAATGGAAACGTTACTACCAGTCGCAAGCACTGACTTGTTGCGACCTTCCATGATCATCTGCAGAGTACGATGGCAAACTGACTAGCGGGGGTCATTCCGCAATTAATTCACATGGAAAGCAAAATGAGATATGCGACTCTCACTTCTAGCACTTTCGCATACATTGTACTTGATTGTAAATGTCGGCTGAATAATTTCTATGAACTAACGAACTTTAACTTACTGCAACATTCGCTACATGAATATAGGTAACAAATTTTATTAAATCAATGATTCCGCGGATAGTGGTAACATTCTTTTCCATCAAGTCAGTGAACTTGTCGCAAACACAAACTTAAATGTATTTAAATACATTTTAAACGATCCGTTTTTGTTCTCAGTGCTGTCCTTCTTGTTGTGGATTTGACCGCATTTTTCTTGTGCGGGACAATTGATAGCCCTCATAGGTCGGTAAAATCTTGAACTTCCTTCATATTCAGATGATGTAATTTTTGGCCTCAATTGATGGGTTCTCATTTGTCCCTTCTTCTTTAAGCCTTCAATTAGCTGATTGTCTGAAAATGACGTTGGATCAAGATTTTCCATTGTTCTTTGACCTAATTTTCGAACCCGAATTTCCAGGTTCATCTTCAGGGTCGACACAATACGCACAGGAGTAAAACTCAACTTGTGGCAAATGTGGTATACTCATTCAAGACAGATATATTTATATTTATTTTAATATCCGAAGGTATTTTTAATTGTCTTCCTAATATCCGGTCTTCATACCTAGTCTCTAATAATAAAAAAACTTAGCCTTGTCCCCCTCCGCGCACACAACCACCTATAAACATGTGTATTTTACTAAAGTGGCATTTTATTGAATAACTATAAGCACATCTAATGGATTGACATACACGCCAATCCATGATGTTTATATTTAATTTCTGTTCCGGACGCATAGAAAGATCAACAAAATTTT